>QXVZ01016162.1:0-11586 GCA_008931825.1 Phallusia fumigata | reverse complement strand
CGTAGTTAAACGAAAGCAGTCAAAATACATTCACATTTTTCCAACTAATATTGTTTTTCAGTTTTAACTCACGGATACGCATTTCAGACAGTTTTCGAGAACAATCGCAAAGCTTTTCCTGTTCAAAGTAGAGCAAGTTGTTAGTTTGCCTCATTTCTATTTTCTGTCTTTCCTCGAGACGAAACTCGTTGTTACGATAAATCTCGTGTGCCACCTGACGGTTTTGTTCTTCCACAACTTCAACCATGTTGTGGTGCTCCTGCACAACAACAGCACAGCGAGCGAGTAGAACACGAAGTTCGTCGATTTCTTCTCTCTGACGTCTGATGGTTTCTGACAGTTGTTGGCATATTTCGTTCGCTTTCCTAGTTTTTCGCCATTCGAAACATGGCATGGGTTGGTTTGAACATTGTAGTGGAACGGGTTTGTTTTCTTGCCAGAACGTCGGATAGTTGAACATTGTTGAAAAACCGGGTTCGGAAATTTCCTCAGGCTCATTCCAACGTGGTGGCGAGAAATTACGACTTGGACGTTCCACATCGTCGCGTATTACCGGATACTGTTCTAAAGTTGTGTCCGATTTTGCAGGATTCAATCGATTTCCATCCGAATTTTGATGAAACTCGACCAAATTGCCAAAATTTTTGCTCGTAAATGTGTCTGAATCTAAATTTGTTTTGCAAACCTCTTCGTCTCCATTTGACCATTGAATCTGATTTGAATAGTTCGGTTGATTGTGGGTCATTCGGCAGTTTCTCCTTTCCTCAACCCGACACGAGGGAAGAAGAATATTGCTGTTTCCTCTTCTCAACCAAATATTTTCTTTTTCCTCTCTTGTGACGTCATTCTCAGATGATTGGTCACTGGTTGTTGATAATGATGACGTAGTTTGTGACGTGTTTTCACAACATTGGGCTGACGGGAGGAAAATGTTTAACGTTTTNTTCCTCTTCTCAACCAAATATTTTCTTTTTCCTCTCTTGTGACGTCATTCTCAGATGATTGGTCACTGGTTGTTGATAATGATGACGTAGTTTGTGACGTGTTTTCACAACATTGGGCTGACGGGAGGAAAATGTTTAACGTTTTCGACCTGGTTTGTTCATTGGGTTTTTGTGCCGCTTTACTGCCACCCGATGATGATTTAACTGGGGACAAAGCCACAAAAGATTGGGATGAAGAATGCACATCTTCTGCCACAAAATCACTTCGACTAGACCCGTCGTATTGTGATATGTTTTCATCACATGTTGTGGACGGAAGAAAAATGTTTAACATTTTAGGTGCACTTTTTTCATTAGAGTTATTCTCTCCTTTACTGCCTCCTGATTTTGATTCCTCTGTCGACAATACGACAAAAGATGGCGATAAAGAGTCGTTTCCGCCTGCCACGAGATTACTTTGATTGGACCGACCATCTTGTGATAGATCAGTATCAGGGGGAAAATGTTTTCCATGAAATTCATCATCATTGGAACCGTGAGATCGGTCACTGTGGGAAGATTCAGGTTCAGTTAATAATATAAGACTCCAAGTTGAATCTGAATCAATCGCGTTTCCACCATTATCGTTTTCCGACGTCCGGAAAGAAATAGATGCCAAGTCCGGTATGACGTCACTGAAAATGGAATGACTTCGGCTGCTACTGTTAGTTGACAAACTACTTTCATACACATCTGTTTTGTTGTGAAACATTGGGCGGAAAGTTGGATCATTTTGTTTATGCATGACAAATGCTTCACTGGGTAACTTTTCGTTTTTATGTGAAGTATGCATGACGAAAGTTTTATTCGGTGGTCGTTCGTCATCACTTGATGACGCGCCGCTCATGTATCTTCGTTTCATTATCACCGGTTTTACAACTTTTCGTTTTCGTTGTATCTTCTTCTGCTTGCATGGTTTTGGTCTTAATAGGGCGTTGTGAAATGTTGTAAACATTTCCATCAGTTCATCTTGGTCCGACACGCAATTAGTGACGTCAGAGTGGCAAGGAAACACTTTGTCGAAAAACTGTTGCAGAAATGTTTCAAGCCCTGTTTCTTTCCAACCAAACGTCATTTTTGCCATGACCAGTCTAAAAAATAACGCCAAAAGTTGCATTTTGTTTGATTAAAATAGCTTTTCTGATGTGAAATTTACCGTATGACGTAGTGGGCGAAAAAACTCAAATGCAATCGGAGAGCATTAGAAAGAAAACATCTTTTAATAAAATCGACATAGCCTCCAATGTCATGAAGCAAGATTCGTTTGGTAATTATTTCGGGAAATAAACCTTCAATCTACAAAAACATAATGTTGCAATAATAATTACGTCAACAAGATATTTGATTTCTATTTTACTTACATATCAGTTACTATCAGCTGATTATTTTTAAAATGTTGTGTGTCTATTTATGTTACAAATTTACCTTGCTTTCAAGCAGACACACAATGTATGTGCAACTGCTGATCAGTATAAAAGTGAAAAGACACACAGTGACGTCATCTATCAAGAAATGGGAATGGTTTGTCGCATCTACGTCGTCATCCCTGCTAGACTTGCCATTAAAACCATTTTCGTAGTGATTATCAGATCCGCGTTGATGCATTTTGTTCAGAATTTCAAAATAAAAGTCATTAAAATCATCCGCAGAAGACTCCCCAGAATTATCAATGGTAGCTTTTAGTAAGTCATCTTCGCTTTCTAAAATTTCCATGCTGCGGTTCATTCGAAAACTTTTTGGCTTGCTTCCAGTATCAGACATCTTCGATTTAATAAGCTGCTGGGCGTAGCTCACAATTCTTCCTCCACACTCGAATACATAGTAGTCTTGAAACATGTCTTCCAACTCAATACTGTACTTTATAGCCACTGCCATGGATTTAGATTGGCTTGTATGCAATCAAGCGGAGAGCGCTGAAACCTCGTTGCATTTTCGCACGAATGCATGTGAAACAGAAGCGACGGTTCATCCAACAACACAGGATCAAGCACATGGTGTTCCATGCCACCACAAACATCTTCATCTCTACCAATGGAGATCTTGTGAGCTTCCAAAGCCTGGTTAGCTCCCAAATCATCGAAACACTTCATCCCAGGCCGGCAGAGGCTGGGCGCGTAAGCCACCTCAAAGAGCAGCCACGCAAAAATAGCAAAAGCAATCACTTTCTTTCCCATCATTTTCTTGCTGCTTACTGTACTCAGTTCACAGAGAATAAGTGAAAGTTTTGCAATATACTGTTGTAGTAGTTTCCTAGGTACTGCCTTTGTGACATTTAATCGTGTATGACGTCACAGACCCGCACATTGCAAGCTGATTTTGGGCTGTGCGGAAGTACTAACTATTTTTGCATGAAAATATTAAAATAGAGCAGGTTTTGCAACATAAAACTGCTCTGCATAAATATCGCAGATGTGCAAAATGTAAAAAATGACATGCAACTGTTAGAAATCCATCTTGTTGTATGTTGATTGTAATCATTAGATTTTTTCTTAGTTTTGTCTTACACGACAAATTTGGGCTTTAAGTTATGTATTTACTGAAAGAAGTACCACAATGGGAAATAAATTGACAATTTACGCACATTATCACACTGTTGACTTGTTTTCTATCTTACTGTCCTTCTGTCAATATATTTTGTCAAATTTTCAAAAAAACAACAACAACACTTGGTTCGGTTTTATTGCAAATAAAGTCACAAGCAAAAGTTAATAATTAAGGAACAAAAACATAAAAAATCTTTTGATTTTGCTATTTGCATGACGGTTGCGCGATTACTTCGATGGCAAACTTGTTCTGCACTTATCGTAAGCCAACTTGATAAGCTTTTTGTATTCTTTCCTCATTCCTTTGTGACCAAACACGTAAACAAAGGGATTCATACAGCAGTTCAACCATGTTATGTTTGATGCCATCATGTGAACTCGCGGGTCGAAGTTATGGCTGCAAAAGTAAGATTCTGTCAAGATCTAAAAAGTTCTATTCTAACCACAGGAAAATACAAGTAACTCTGTAGACAACGACCAATTCAGAATAAAAAACCACAAACAGTTGTTGGTGACAGGCTAAAAGTTTCTACTAAACTTTATTACAGGACCATAAACAATCCTTTTTAGAATATTTAGAAAATGGGGTTAAATTTGTCAAATGGGAATCAATTGGTAACGTACCTTTCCGGAATTAAATTGATGATTAAGCTTGGAAGAAACAACAACGTAAAAAGTAAGCAAATGACGATGCTGACGTAAACAAGGTGATTTTCGTTGTCATGGCGACGCTGCACGTGATCTGGCAGTTTTGATCCCTGCAAGTTAAAAATCGCATCGATTAGTGTTTGTTTGGTTTTGGATTTGTTTTTTGGATTTCTCGATAAATTTTTGAGAACAGCAGTATACAACACACAAAAATCATGGAGTTGTCAGCAAGTTGTGGAGCATTCAGTCACTGCCATCGAGGATATACTACTTGAAAAATACGTGTAGTGGACCCTGTTCCTAAAATTTATTAACGATACTGGAAGAAAATTTACTACACATTGTGTCGGAAGTAGGAACCACGTTTTTTGAAATTAGCCAGCATGACATCTAACGGTCTGCGTTTGCACCTATTTACCTTTTTCAGCAAGTTTTGCCTAAAAGTTTCTTATTGTACCCACGACATGCCTTAAGCTTTCCAAACTAGACTTGTTTAGTCTGGTTATTTCACGCATTCCTCGACACTTACAAAAACGTAACTACAATATACGTTACATTTTCTGTTGATCTTGTTATCGGTGTCAATTAACACGAACATGTATCAATTGCAAAATTGAATGGTTATCAAAAAAGTCGCCGTAAGCCTAAGGTTTCTAATTCGGTTCTGGCACCAAAATAGAACCACTGATATAAATATTACTTTACCGCGGAAACAGTTTAAACACCCAACCCTTCAAAAATGTTGAGGTGGCTCAAGCACTTGCACCTATCGGCATTTTCTGTTTTCATATATGCGCATAGTTCAACTATATTGCAGCGAAAAGGCTCATGGGATGCTGGGCGTAAACCGTAAAATTGAAACAAAACAACTATGACGTGTGGGACTGCCATTAAAACAGCGCGATGTTGATTGACGTGCGATGGTTATTTATCTCTTCCTGATCTGCATCACCCTTGGCAATACAGCAGGTTCGTTGTAAAGGTGTTTTGCGATTACTAAATTTGATTTTTTAATTTTAACACAGCAACACAAATGCAATCACCCAAACGAAACCTTAGTCTAAAGAAAAATTGTTTAGCTTCCCGCATTAACTTTTGCCGTGGTTGGTCACCGCCATAAATCCCTTGCATTCCAAAGTAGTTTGGTGTAAAATGCAAACAACACAGAAGTTTTACTTACCAGACTATAACTGTCATCGACGTCACGGCTGAGTTCGGATTTAAAAACAACTTGCGATATTCGACTGAGGACGCTTTGACTTCGATATAACCTGAGAAGAAAACTTGAGTAAAATCGCCTTCCTGATAATGCAACGACCCGCCGGTCAAAAGCGAAAGAATGAATAGTAATTTAATTATGCTGAGAAAAATTGAAATTTTAAAATTTTTCAGTAAATCATACAAGTCTGTCAAAGCAGTAATAACATAACACTAATACAATAATAATTTAGGAATTCCACGACAGTAAACCGCAACATCATACACGCCTTACCACGGTATCTCGAAAATNCACTTTGTTTCCCATCATTTTCTTGCTGCTTACTGTACTCAGTTCACAGAGAATAAGTGAAAGTTTTGCAATATACTGTTGTAGTAGTTTCCTAGGTACTGCCTTTGTGACATTTAATCGTGTATGACGTCACAGACCCGCACATTGCAAGCTGATTTTGGGCTGTGCGGAAGTACTAACTATTTTTGCATGAAAATATTAAAATAGAGCAGGTTTTGCAACATAAAACTGCTCTGCATAAATATCGCAGATGTGCAAAATGTAAAAAATGACATGCAACTGTTAGAAATCCATCTTGTTGTATGTTGATTGTAATCATTAGATTTTTTCTTAGTTTTGTCTTACACGACAAATTTGGGCTTTAAGTTATGTATTTACTGAAAGAAGTACCACAATGGGAAATAAATTGACAATTTACGCACATTATCACACTGTTGACTTGTTTTCTATCTTACTGTCCTTCTGTCAATATATTTTGTCAAATTTTCAAAAAAACAACAACAACACTTGGTTCGGTTTTATTGCAAATAAAGTCACAAGCAAAAGTTAATAATTAAGGAACAAAAACATAAAAAATCTTTTGATTTTGCTATTTGCATGACGGTTGCGCGATTACTTCGATGGCAAACTTGTTCTGCACTTATCGTAAGCCAACTTGATAAGCTTTTTGTATTCTTTCCTCATTCCTTTGTGACCAAACACGTAAACAAAGGGATTCATACAGCAGTTCAACCATGTTATGTTTGATGCCATCATGTGAACTCGCGGGTCGAAGTTATGGCTGCAAAAGTAAGATTCTGTCAAGATCTAAAAAGTTCTATTCTAACCACAGGAAAATACAAGTAACTCTGTAGACAACGACCAATTCAGAATAAAAAACCACAAACAGTTGTTGGTGACAGGCTAAAAGTTTCTACTAAACTTTATTACAGGACCATAAACAATCCTTTTTAGAATATTTAGAAAATGGGGTTAAATTTGTCAAATGGGAATCAATTGGTAACGTACCTTTCCGGAATTAAATTGATGATTAAGCTTGGAAGAAACAACAACGTAAAAAGTAAGCAAATGACGATGCTGACGTAAACAAGGTGATTTTCGTTGTCATGGCGACGCTGCACGTGATCTGGCAGTTTTGATCCCTGCAAGTTAAAAATCGNCAAGTCTGTCAAAGCAGTAATAACATAGCACTAATACAATAATAATTTAGGAATTCAACGACAGTAAACCGCAACATTATACACGCCTTACCACGGTATCTCGAAAATTTAATTTTGAAACCTCGAAAGGCAGATACAACAAAATCACTTAATGAAATACCAGCCACGACATCTTCTAGCCTTGGTAGCTCAGGGCAAAACCAGCGGAAACAAACCACGCATTATCGTGTGTGAAAATAACGTTCGAAAATTAAATAATTACACGCCCAACAACATTGAATTATGTTGATTACATCTTCGTTGTAACCGAAACGTAATTGTTCGATCACGTAAGGACTGCTTGCGGATAAACCTAAAACGTTAAATATGAATGATAGTGGCTCGTTATACCTTGGCTTGTCGCATGTTGGAACGCTGGTAATTGATACGCTGTCCTTCATAATCACAGTACAGTCGCAATCTGTCCGACAATCTCCGAAGTGGATTACAGTGGCACTGCTTAACTTCTTTCGCATACGTTGCTGTGCACAGAAATGACGCATAACTTTTCATGTACAAGGGACATTTAGCAATAAATGAATCATTCTGGACTCTTTTCACCAAAAAAACTACTCCTCGGAGCAAAACAAGCTGACCGTACTTATGTTTTATGCTCCATTGAAACCAAGCCTCATTTTTATGAAACCAATGTTAGGTATAACACAAAAAATCGCATTTTTGTTTCTTTGTGTCACGGCAGTCGGATAAGGTTTAAGAGAGTCGTATGGGGCTCTGGGGCCTCGGCTTGTTTACCATGGTTCACCACACGTATTGTGCTAATCGCAGCTATATACATTAAGATGGTATTTGCTCAATGTGCGTAAATCAGTTTGGTCTCTGGAATTATTGACAAAGCAGATTATCGAAGACGTTCGTTGCAGCATTTCCACGGAAATGGGCAACAAACAAAAGGTTTGTTGTGTACTTTATCGGTAATACGAGCTCTGTGTTGACAAAATAACAGCTAAGACGTAAAGAGCTGACCGTGGACCAACCACTTCTCTCATCGCAAGATTATACTTAAGTTTAAACACTGGAGGTGCGCAATAACTCGCCTTAGTCACATTATACTTGCGTTTAAATGCTGTAGCCCAAGTTTTAGTTGTTTTGCATGAAAACAGTGTTTTTATTTTTAACATTTTTATGTTAAGCTTTATTGCTTGCTGTCGCTTAAAAACTATTTTGAAAAACATGTCTGACGACCTAAATATTTTTCAAGCACAGCCAACCATGCACCTACAAATTCAAAAAGTTTACTTCCATTAGAGAACATGTTTGTTTGTTTGCTGTTGTCGAAGCATGCTTTAAGCAATCAAGTGGGTATGTTGTCCAGTTTAAAACTTTTGATCTAAATCAGCATCAACAAACGGTTTCCTACTTTTACAAAAAAACGTTTATAAGAATGTTCAACTTTTTGTACCTGGTACAATATGTAGTCGGGCGGTGAGTTTGCATCCATACGGCGATTGCTCTTGTGTACATAATAAACCATGATCGCATAACTGGCTGCCATCAGAATGATTGGGAAGAATTGGAACAGAAACCGCACGACCTGGTGGAGTAAAGGGAATTACTTAGCTATTGACGCCGATCACACTTTAATCCGTTAATCTGCATAATGCCTTGCACAAAATGCGCCACACCAGATCAGTTTCAAGAATTTGATGAGCCAAAATAAATAACTAACACGCTAAGTGTGTCCATAAGTTGCGCTTTATATAAGATCAAGATGCAATAAGCCAGTGGAACCTTTTCTGACTGGTGACCCCCTGCAATGATTAAAAATATCTTGCGATTCAAGCAACCATTTTTTTAAACAACAAGATCAATCAAATTGCCTTTTTAAAGTATTTCGTTTATTTGCATTCACTTTTGCTCCATGTAACGGCTGGCTTTACAACTTCATGGCCTTATAACCCAAGGATTTCATTGTTGATGACAATAATTACTGTGACATTTCAATGACAATGCCTGTGTGCAGATAGCTATGGGCACATAGCCTACTGCTTATCGTACCTGACAAGACAGGTGATGCAGGCCAAACTAGTTGTAACCAATGTGTGATAAAAATTGGAAAAAAAATATTACATATCTGTCTGCTTTTGCAAAAATATCACATATCTGTCGCGATCCCCAGAAAACCTCCCTGCGACCCTTTTGGGTCGCGACCCCCAGGTTGGGAACCACTGCAATAAGCGTTGGTGAACCGTAAAATTTTCAACTTTAAAAAAACCTTTAGGTCCGTTGCAGTAAAACTAACATTAATTTTTGGGAATATTAACCGCTGGCAATAAGTGTAAACCACCCTAACTTAGTTTTACCATCTTTTTCATGTTATGCAGAATGCAAGTTTTTGTTTGTATCTCGAAAGTATGATACAGTTCCAAGTACCTGCATGTATTGCTTCCAGCCGGCCGGCATAGAGACAAAAGTGCAGAGAAACTGATCCTTGCGCCACCCAGTGATGAGAGTGTCGCCTCGCACCGAATGGAGAAGGGAGACGACGAGAAATGGAAGTAAAAATGCCGGCGCAATTAGCCAACAGAAAAATATCCACACACGCACCATGTTGTCCGTAAAGAACAAAGTGTACCTGGTAAAGCAAGTTAGGGTTCAAAAAAAATTCCGGGACTTTAAAATGGTAAATTGTATCTTTTACTTCTAATTAGTCTTTTGAACTTTTTGTCAGACTTTAAAGTTTAAATTCAGTGCACACTTTATAAAAACCGTCAAACAATGTTTAACAACTGTAAACGATGGTGTGTTGTTTGATGCATATTACAGCATTGACCTATCACATTGTACTTGTCATTGTATAAGCAGGTAACTTGTTGCTAAAACGTCAGGTAAACTCTCTTATTGTTTGCCAATTAGACAACCAGGTTGTGAGTTATGAGGGATTTGTTTAATTGTATGCATACCTATCCGGAAACACGATCCCTAAAAACCGGTTTAGGGTGATTGAGATGAGACAGACCACCGAAGTGTAGCCGCACGAGAAGTAGAAGAATGCTTGGAGGATGCAGGCTTGTTCGCTAAACGGCCTGCAGATAAATGGCAAAAGTTAACAAACCGTTACTGAAAAAATGTTTGTACGCGACAACGCCAGAGGGCCTCAATTTGCAAAAGATGAATAAACAATAAAGTTGTCAAGCTGAGGATTATGAACTGCCTTAAGGAAATTTATAGTGGTATAGCCTTTTCCACAATATGCTAAAAACGGTAATTGTAGCAGAGTTTGCGTGGGCAGACTGTCAACAACGTTTTTCTAAACCGTCAAACAAGAGCAGACATCCTGCGGAAAGCATATTTCAGTTCAAATGTCACAATTGACCTTTTTTGTGTTGTAACATTTTAAGAGAGAAAGGGGTTTCAAAATGAGTTTAAACAATAAAACTTTCAAGAATTAAGGTACGCGTTACATCTTTTTGTACCTTAAATAATCCCATAAAGCCAAATTACTCCTAACTGGAGCTTAAACACCAATTGTTAAAACCAAAATTTAGAGTGGCAACCAAAAGTATTTCGTTACACGCGTAAAATTGCAGTTTGTACCAGTTCCAGGCGGTTTACTCAATGACACGCGACAAAACCCCAACGACCACCCTTCTCCCCCTATAGGTTTAGCGCAAAAAGTTCGAGAGCAGCCGAACGTCACAGCACACTGACAGGTAGTCGTTATGTTAATCTGTACATACAAAGGCATTCCGAAGCTGCTGAGGCTGCACAAACAGACCGCGCGTCTTCGGTGACCTCGCCGTAGTGAGATACCGATTGTTTGAAGTTCAACCGGTGAGGGAACCTATCTAAGACAAGTCCAGCGAACAACGCGCACTGAAATGCGTTGCATACGAAGGTGTTATTACATGCGCAGCTATGCTCAAGCTGTGTATGGTCAAAAGCCTGTTCGTAAAACGTCGATAATCCGAGTTTTAATGTTGACCAACAAACATTGTTTGTTAACGCGGTGAAATATAACCGTGCATACGCAACAATCTTTGAGGCAACCACGAGTTGCCCATATTTTCGGTTTGTTATCTATTGTATCTTATCAACATTTCATATCTAAAGCATGGGTAGCTTGAGGTCGCGGGGTTCCTTAGATGTGTTCGTTTGTCTGTCTCTGACGTCATATTATTGATTGCACATTGCCTTCGCATCAAACAGTTATGGAAGCGATGAGTCATTACATGGGTATCATTTTTGGGGCCACCTAGGACTTTGGTTCAAGGTTTTGAACTCTGCTTCGGAAACATAAAATAAACATGTAAATATTACAAACCAGAACCAGCTTAAAGTTTGTACAACTCCAGGCAATGTTTTCTGCCTGTGTTCCATCTGTTACCACAAAATCAATAATGATTCACGCACAAAAGTAATTTCACTTCAGGGCACTAACTAGAATTTCTCCTATTGCGGTGTAGCGGAAGTTAGTTTTTCAGATGCGCTTGCTTGTGTCTCGTTTAAAAAAAACAGTTGTCTTGTAACAGATACAAATGAGGCGGGACCGTTTCGTGACGCCATTCGGAAAGTTTCAATTCGTTCTGATTCATTCCAATCAAAAGTATCGGAAACAACCTAAGATTTGTCAAACTTATCCTGCCAATCAGGATCAGCATGACGTCTAGGTTTTTGTCGTATATACGTTTAACAAAGTTTGCATAAACACCTTCGTTTATGGTAAGAAAACCCGACGCCAAGAG
>QXVZ01016157.1:0-18009 GCA_008931825.1 Phallusia fumigata | reverse complement strand
TAGATGTGATAATAAATTAAAACATTTTTTAGGATCACATCATAGTTAGACTTCACAGCACAGAATAGTCCATTAGTACAAAAGCTATCGGTAATTGTTTAAAACTTTTATAGTTCCAACGTTTGCTACAAAATTTTACGCTTTATAGCAACAGGGTTTTTACTTGTAAACTTGCAAAGTAAAGATTACAAAAATATTCACAAGTTGGTGGTGTATTAACAGATTATCATTGCTATAGATTTACTAAGCTGTATAGAAAAACCAACTCTGAAGTTAAAGCGAAATCATATAAATGATAAACGTGGGCCTTTTAATTAAACCTGTGTAAATATTTTAAAGATTCGACTTCATAGCAATTTCCTAATATTCCACAGAAAAACAGCAACACCAGTTCTGGGCTCCCCAACATCGCCCCCCAGTGTCAGCGACACCCCGTCCCCCCCTGCTAGTTCGCACACACCAACCAGACCTGCTAAAAACCTGCGTCAAACCTCACTTCTGTCATCCATGACATCAACAACTTCGTCACTGCCGACGCCGCCAACCTCGCAGACCTCAACGTCACAAGTATGATTTGAATGCGGTTTATTTGTCAGTGTATAGGACAGTCCTGCACAACATAAAAGTACAAGGGCCAGAACTAGGCATTCAAAAATACAACATACGAAAAATACACATGTGTAAAATACATGGAAAATACATCGACGATAATCGGCTTGTGTGAAATAAATCTGGAATGTACCGAAATGGTGACTTTTTTTCATGAGTTTCGAAAATAAGACTTTTACATCAAAAATACAACAATTACATGTATTTTACACTTGTAATCTACGCGCAACAAAAGATGCAGTATTTTGAAACCCTAGCCACAACAAAATATTTTTCGCTTGCCGCATGCTAGCGTAGTTGAAAAGTTTTTGTACTGTAAGCTTTCAAGCGTTGAATAGTATCGAAAATTTGTGTTGTGCAACGGCCTGTGTTGTGCATGCGTGGTGTGGGGAAAAGGTTGCTTTTTGGTTTTGTTAAGTAGGGGTATACAAAAGCCTTATATTAGTTTTTGCTTTATATTAGTGCTCTGTGCCCATGGTAATATGACGTAACACATATATGCAGTAACAGTAAGTCAGTCGCCGTATTTTTATTGTCCTTGCGTAAATTGTTCCCGCTTTTGACCTTTTAGCGAAGCATGTTTGTATTATGAAACTCTCCGATCTTAAGAAGAAATGTTGTGAAGTTTATTGCGATGATTTTGTTTGGTATTTTTTTGTCAAATGGGGATTACATTATTTTTGCTATTCTAATAAGCTTTTACCAATGCAGCTAATTGTGAATATTTTATCAACAACAATTGCTTTTGCTTGCAGGAGTCTGTGAGCAAACCAGCACAGNTGGGTCCTTATTTTGAAACCTTGTCATGTCAAAAAAACTTAGGCTAAAACTACCCTATGGAAATATTGTACTAAATTCACATATATTTTAAATTAGGTGATAGTGAATATGGAATGGCAATATTGTGAAAGTCTTTTTGAAGTTGGTGAAAATTGTATCAACCCCTCGAATGGCTCAAAGCATTCAAAAGTATTTTAAACGTAAACGTAAGATATGTCACAAAAGTAAACGTTTGTGACATATCTTCACAACGTGTATTGTGACCCTACTCTCACTTATTCGAATAGAAAATTAAACTTGCGAGCATTTATTAGACGTTTACTGGCTGAAGAGGATAGCGTGGGTGACGAGGCCTCGAACAGCGAATCTGCCACCGAAGAGGAAAACGTCAGTCAAGGGGAAAGCACCGAAAGCGAGAGCGCCGGCAAGCAACCGCGAAGGGCGCCATCTAGCAGGTAACTTGTCCGTGTGCGCGAAAAAACAAACTGTTGCCAACATGCACAGGCACTTTTAGAGGCAGTTTTTTTAACACGCTTGGTGCTGTTGGTGGCGGCAATCTTTTCGAGGTGTTTCTTTTTGTGACAAGTCGAGTTGGCAGCTTTGTGTCATCAGATTTTCACGAGATTGCAGCACAGTGTCGCTTAAGTTTCTTGCTCAGAAAAAAAGAACACAAACTTAGGCGGTGTTTGAACCCACAACCTCTAAAGCTACTGCGTGATGCAACCTTGAACGCACTGCTTAAAACTAAGGAAATATTTTAAACTTCTCTGTTGTTGCGAAAAGATAAAGTAGCAAAACTGCAAAATAACAAATTTCTTTTCGCAGGAGCAAAGCAAAGGAGGATGTTAGTACAAAAACGGTGTCGAAAGGAGGCCGCGCCGTGGTAGCCTCAGCCTCTGTGAAAATGGCAAAGTGAGCAGTAAACAATACAGTTCTAAACCGAAACAAACACCACGTGGTCTTTCTAATAATGCTGTTAAAGGTTTCCTTCCTGGAAGGAAGTATACCCTTTTCCGTAATATGTTTTTTTTTCGTGGTAATGTGTATGGACATACGTTGGTAAACTAAATAGTGTGGTTTGTCGCTACAGCCATTTGACAAGTAATTTGCGCAGAAGGAAGCAGCTGCAAGTGAAGAATGGAAACCTGGCATCGCCGTCTTCAGCCTCGGAAAGCGTAAGTTCCCCGATAAAAGTGCTCTCAAATCCCATACCTGGCCGAGTAGTTTTTAAAGCTTCTTGCACCGCGGACCCCCGGTTGTGACAAAAAAAAGTTTTGGAAGACCCAAAACTTATCTCCTTTGAATTATTTGCCCGGTTATCACAGCGTTGGAAAGGTTTTGGGCCAAAAGTTAACATGAAATTAGGAAACGGGGACCTGTTGTTTACACTTAGTTTTCTGTCTAATGCCGGTTTGACAAGGAAAAGTCGGTTAAATTTCAATTTTGCATTGATGATATCTGAAATTGTGCGCTGTAACTTTCACTCGAAATGACGCATTGGTATATCCGCAGGCCCCTCAAAACGTAAAAACTTCTTTTTAAACATGTATAAACAAGAAGTATTCAAGACCAAGTAATTGCTCGCCCGGCCCTAAATATGTATTTTATAAACCAGCATGATAGCACATTCAAAAGCCGTTTAGTATCAACACGTGTTGATGAAATGCCAAAATATTTAATCAATTTAATTTATATTCCAGTCTGTCCGCCGTTCCAGCCGGCGACATGCAAAGTGACGTCACAGAAGCATGAGCATCGGGTCCTAATCGAAATAACGCCGTCGTACCCTACATAGTTGCCTGCCGGTATAGCAACAGACTCTTTCTGATAGAATCTACCAGAAACCACAGATGTTTGTCTCTTTCAGCTGCAGGCACGACCTTTATAAGATCGGTTTTCAACGTTTTAACTTTTCGTTCTTGAATTGAAATTTCTAAAGAGTTTTTTAAAGATTTTATTGAGTTATTTTTGCATTGACCCAGCTCACAACGCCACCTTTTCACACGTTGCTAACAAGGAGAAATACTAAATGTTGCAAACCCAGATGTGACATTGTGATGCATGAAAGAATGGGTAAACCCCAAAGCAGCAACTTGTTAACAGAACCAGTACTAGAAAATGTCGGGCCCAATTAGAAAATTTATTACCATTAGGCATCTTCTTGCCACAACCCACTTTCCATTTTCTGAGTGTAATACATGATTTTCTAACACCTATATTTTTTTGTGAGATTATAGGTTTTAAATTCATAGTTTGTGTCAAGGTTCGGCAAAGTTCATTCAGTTTTACTTTTGGTGGGTACGAATTTGTGAAATGCGCAAACCTACACTCAACACTGAACAGATATATATATTGAGGTTCTTTTAATCACAGATAAAATTACGGTCATTTCATTTAGTGCAAACAATATGTAATAAAAAAGACATACAATAAAGATCACCACAAATTAAAAAAATACTTGTCAGACCCTGGCAATTAACACCTTATTGGAACTGAAATCACCAAAAAACATGCGGCATATGATGAGTATGGAATAAACAACAAAGATTAAAAAAAACATGATTACTGGCAGTATTTTACTCCAGGCAGTACACACAGCATTTCAAACATCAGGTTTGCCCCTGTGAGGGCTGTATTTCCTGTCAAAAACATAATGCAATTTATTAAAACTGTCAACACAAAGTGCAAACGAATTATGCATGCACTTGTATAGGCCTTTTTTGGAAAAAAATATCAGTTCCAATAACCAAATGAAAACGGCAAATTTGGATTTAAATCCGTGCAGCTTCAATCCAACTTTGGATTCAATATTCTACTTAGAACATCAATAGAAAATGGATAAGATTGTCCAGACAACCAAAATCATGGATTAGGTTCGACACCCAACTTTGCAACTAATTTAAAATATGGAAGTTCCAATTGAGTTCAAAAACAGAAAACAGTGACAGTGGTAAGATATTAACAGGCATATACAAGATCAATTAAATCATTTATTATCAGGAAATTGTTGGATNCAACTAATTTAAAATATGGAAGTTCCAATTTAGTTCAAAAACAGTGACAGTGGTGAGATATTAACAGGCATGTATAAGATCAATGAAATCATTTATTATCAGGAAATTGTTGGATTAATCCCAAATCACTAATCTTTGAAGCAGTCATGGAACAACTGATCGTTTTTCCTTCCAAAAACAGCCCCACAACACTTAACAGTTAACCATACCTGTTGTGTCGTATGCTGGTGAAACTTCCACTAAATCGGCACCGACAAGATTGAGACCCTTGCATCCACGGACAATCTCTAATCCCTGTATACTTGTCAAACCCCCAATTTCTGGAGTTCCAGTACCAGGGGTGAATGCTGGATCCAGGCCATCAATGTCAAAGCTGAAATAATGATGCATTTTAACCAGATTGCCCAAGCCATTGACTGAGTTTGACGTGGTGACCAAATGGTCCCTCTGTCAATTAGATTGTAATGTTCACCTGCTAGTTTTCCTACCTCGCAAAACAATAGACTGAACTGATTCATTATTTTGTTTGTTATCACTTAAACTACACTATAATAGGGCTGAAGCTTGCAGCACACTCAAATCAGTCTGTGTATTTCTTATTGCGAGTAAAAAAATCGATTTTGCCAAAGAAATGGCATCATCAGTTCGCAATAAGAAATACACAGACTGATTTGAGTGTGCTGCAAGCTTCAGCTCTATTATAGTTTATCCAAAACTGGAATCGTCAGTATTAAGTACCCGTGGTTCAGGATGATTTCTGCACTAATGCACCTTTAAACTACACTATGTATCACATGAAAACATTTCTAAATGTGCATAAACAGTAAAGAGAGGAGTGGTTGTATGATATGTCAATGAGGACAAGGTAACAATCCATAATGTTGCCGACTTAAAACTTGAGACAGAATATGATATTACATGGTCATTACATTTGAGTGCTTGTGCTAAAACACAGAAAAGCAGTTTAACAGAAAGTATTTGAAAAGTTGTAGTGTGGGAACATTAACAAAATGCAAAGACTTTAAAATGCGAAACACATGTTTACGCACATAAAAATTGTAATAAGTTGTCAAATGGAGTCAGCAAAGATAGATTTACCAAATCAGTACTGCCCAACACATTTGCAGTACCCCTCTTATTTTTTGCAGTTTCTTTAAGATAGTTAAAACAACAGACGCACAACAATTACCAAAGTAACGCTTTACCTCAGATACACTGGTGTGTTTCCCATGGCAACCCGTATCTTCTCCATTAATGGCGACAACGACTTATACCAGCACTCATCAGCTGGGATCAAATTAAATCCCTGGAAAAAATTAGTATTAAATCAAACTGGTATACAGCCAAGTAAGAGGTTTTGACCCATTTTAGGGGGCTAATCAGATTGAGACCATCAGGCCACCTAAAACAAATCAACCAACATTTAACAAAAAGGCTGGGCCTAAAATATACTTTGACTGGTATCAGCAACTGTGGCCAATAAGTCATAACCCATGGAGCATGGAGTTGGAGATATTGGCAAACCAGGGGTAAAAACATTTCCGATATTGCCATGTTTGTGTTAAGTATAGAGCTGCCAAAACAGAAAGAAATGCTGCTTTTCCAGTATTAACAGCAGAGCACGGCAAGACAGGTTTGTATGCACTTAAGATCCAAAAACACTTGTAAGTCACAGAAGCCAAAGCAGAAGGATTATAATGGTTGCATGCAAGCTGCTAATTAAAACCACTGGCACATGGAGCCAATCCTACAATACAAAACACTGATAAATATGTCCAATTCCCCACCAGGCTATACAACTAACGGAAAGTTGTTGCATGTTGGTCATGATTTTCATAACAAGTGCTTACTACTTCCTTTTGTTGTTGAAAATCATTAGCTGCGTATGATGATCCACGAAGGCCAATTTGATATACTTTAGAGCATTCAAGCAAGCCTTCTTCTACACAGCGGCGAAACGGTGTTCCATGGGCAATCTTTTCACCTAGCATTGTGTCATTAAAGTCACTGTGTGCATCAACATGCACTAAACCAACAGGACCATATCTGTTAGGAATAGTAGGCAAAATATACTGATTAGTCACCAACATAATAAATTTAGTCATGCATGTTACTTAACAACGTAATCATCCAGGCTAAAAAATGAAATGATAGAATACACTATTTTTCTTGTTAAAGAAAGAACAGCACCATGCAATCTAGTTGGCCATACTTAAACCTACTTTTTCGCAATTACTTGCAGAATTGGATATGTGATGGTATGATCACCTCCTGTACAAAAAGCAAATTTGGTAAAAACGACTACTCTGGGTCATATCTGGATTAGGAGATACAATAACCTGCAGTAATTGGAATGCAACCATCTTTAATTATTTCTGTGAATTGTTTCTTGATTTTTTGACAGGCATCTGGAAGGTTGAAGATGTTTACCCAAACATCACCAATGTCGGCCACCTACAATAGAATTTCTCAAAACAATTATCACATCATATTCAGAGAGACACACAGACAGTATTTTTTTGCAGTTTTGCTCGACAAAGGTTTAATAAAAACAGTTGGATACATAGACAATGATAAAAGCTTGTTAACTAGTAGTGTCACATTATAACAGAAGGGGAATAAAACTTTGTACTTTGACTTTTGGTTCACCTCAGCAAGAAACTGTAACCACTTAGTCCTACCAAGTATTAACTGTAGGACGACACTAAACTGAACGTTTTGAGGTCTTCCAAACCAACAAACAATAGCTAAAACTGCCTAAACGTGGTTACAAGATTAAGAAAAAAGTAAAATAATGCTTACCATTAAAGATCCAAATGGGTCAGCACCAGTGGCTGCATTAAACTTTCTGATAAGGGCAGATTCATTTCGAATTTGTCTCGGCCCAAACCTGTTAAGTTTAGTCATTTTAATGCAAATGACAAAGCATAAATGAAATTTGCCATACCTTGTTCCAGGTCTGTTGGACGTTCCATTATCAAGTGGCACACCAACAAAACAAGCATCAAGTCCTTCACTAGAAGATGCGATCGGAAGCCTCATCATACTGGCGATACCTGAGATTTTATACAAAAAAAATTTTTGGGGGGGAAACCATTCCTAAGCTAAAGGCTTTGTTGATTGATTGTGTTTGAAAAACGATGTCGATAATTGTAAATGAGCAACCCATTAGGTGTAGGGTTACACAGTGGGTTAACCTTCTTATCTAGTAAAGCTTAAGATGGCAAAGCACTATTAAAAGCACCGACATTTAATATTGTGAGCAAAAACAAAGAAGCTGAAAACTGTAGATATGTAGTAGTCCTAACATTCAAAACAAGTAGATACCAATGATATCAATTGTACATAATACACCAACAATAAATAAACAACCAAAATACTAAAAATAAAGCTAGAAAACATAACTTTGCACACAGGTACTTAAAATTGCAAGCTGTACCTCCACATCTTGCCAATTCGTTTCCACTTTTAGGCAAATTAAAAGCTTGAGATGATGTGGTAGAAAAACACCTTATGAGACTTCTACTTTTCTGTTTCACTCCTAAAAATGAACAAAGGCAAGCAACTAAATAAAGCAGTAGTTAGATTTACACAATAACACGTTTTTTTTGACAAAACCATGAAACAGGCACTTCAATTTCAAACACTAGCAGAAGACAAATAACTTTGTCATTCAGATTGGCAAATAATTTGTAGTTTTTATGTGAGGCTTCACATTCCAAAATGCAGAGTGGCCTAAAAGATCTGGCATAAAGTAATGGGTGCCCATAAACAATTACTTTTCTAATGTGCAATCGACAAACTACATTAATTTTAAAAAAATTTTGTTGTTTTTTCTGTGGCAGTTGTACCCAGTCATTAAATTCGGCATTGTATACACATGACACTTCTGCTATCTATCACGGTTGCAGAGTTGGGGGAATAATGTCTGACTCCCGACTTCATTGATTACAATAGGATACTAACATGCCAACTGAGTCTGAATTCTTTCAGGTCGTAATTTTTGTTTGTTTAGAGGCCAAAAAAGTCAACTTATTGACAAAATAGTGACAACTCTTTGCCTAAAAGTATTGCCAACATTTCACAAAAAATTGGCTACAAACATTTAATTTGACTTAAGGAATCGGGAGTCAAATAAAAACACCGACTCTGATTCCAACTCCTAATATTCATAGGAGTCCAACTCAGACTCATCCCAAACAGACTCAACCCTGCTTTCTATTACCAACTTGGATATATAATGACCATTTCAACAATAACATTTGCTTTTAAGTTTTACTAACCCATACCATAATATGGACAGTAGCATTTACCTACCATAAAGCATGGAAACGAAATTCATCTGTATTGCCTCTAGTTTTAAAGAAGCAAACTCTTGTTTTGTACAGGCCTCCGTTCGTCTGTTCCGCAATACACCGTTGTAAATAAACAACGTTTGTTTGCAGAACGCAGCAGCATTTTTTCGCGCAAAAATGTAATACGCATGACTGAATAAACTTAAGTAAATATGGCAATATTTCCTAACGGGGGTGCCTCTCCCGTCTTAGGTGTCGTTTGCAAGGCTCAGGGTGTCGGGCAAAAAGGGCCCCCAACGATAACTTCTATAAATTTGTCAAGAAAGCAAAATCGACTTCGATTATAGATCGCTTAAAACCTTAGGTTCTTTATGATGCAATTTGACTACAAACATAAAACTTGTCATGCATAAATTTTAATTTTTTCAGCAAATGTGATTTTTAGTATAAAACCAAACAACATCCAGCACAATATTGCTCTTTCAGCACAATAACATGTCGTTGTCGTCACGCGTTAGTGCTTCCATTTAGGGGAACCACCGAAGTGGTGAATTTTCTTGCGGTTTGTCTTTCCTGAACAAAGCAATTATAATAGCCAAATGCAACGTTGTTGCGGAGTTTTGCGAGGATTATTTAAGCAATAAAACAGGCCATCGCTTTTTTGCACTGCATGGTAAAGTGTTCATCCGACAGTCTTAAGAATGAAGCAAAGTTAGGTTAGATCTTGTGTGCATCTAAAGCAGTGGTACCCAACATGGGGGACGCGACCCCAACAGGGATGGTTTCCTGGGGGTCGTGACAGATATGAGATGTTTTTACAAACGCATCTGTGATATTTGTATAACTTTTATTCGCACATAAGTTACAAATGGTTTGGCCTGCATCACCTGTCTTGTCAGGTACGATAAGCAGTTATGTGCCAGTAGCTAACTGCACAGGCATTGTTATTGAATCGTCACAGTAATTATTGTCATCAACAATGAAATCCTTAGGTTAAGGATTAAAGGCCATGAAGTGGCAAAGCTGGTCGTCTCATGGTGCAAAAGTGAATGCAAATAAATGATATACTGTAAAAAGCAATTTGATTGATCTTGTTGTTTAGGAAAAAATGTTTGGTTGGGTCGCGAGATATTTTAAATCATTATAGGGGGTTACCAGTCAAAAAAGCTCGGAACCGCTGATCTAAAGTATAAAACATCCCCAATGGTGTTTGGTACACCTTTTCGTTGCCCACATTCACGCCGCTTGATAGACCTTTAAATTTTTATTTTTGTAATTATTTTCCAGTTTCACCCCAGCCAAGGTTTTTTTTTCTCAACACCTTGCACGCTATCGTGACCCTAATTTACCTAGCTACTCCCACACAAATAACTAACAGTGCACTGATATTGAACCCTTAGCTACATGTTTTGCTTTGTTTTCTTTAACACTGGCCTGGGTATGATGACACAAGTTTCATTTTTTTATCACGTTTGGCATCACACGGAAATTTGCAGTGTTGTTTTGGTTTTTATTATTGTTTTCAGTGATTTACTTTACTCCTACTTTTTAAATAACACAACTTTCCTTAGTGATGTAATAGTCTTGTGCTTGTATTGCATATTACTTTATCTATCCTGGAACTAGTCATCTATTCTTCTATTCTTCTTTTTGGCGCTTAAAACTATCCGGCAGGGTTTTTTTTGGTGGTTTGTTTTCCTGTCAAACCCCACCCTCTTTTCCTAGCATGAGTGGTTAGCTTCTAAGGCGTCCTCAGCTGCTTTCACCAATGTCACCCAACCCTCCATGTTGGGTTTCTCATATTGTGCCAAACTCACTCTCTTGTTAGTTTGCAATTTTGATTGTACCAGGTCACATTATTTGTATAGTTTTAGGTTTTGGTGTCTTTTCCAATTAAAGAAACGTATGTAATGTCAATATTCACCAATCACCCATCATTGGTACTGCATAAATACATTTAACTAACAATGACGTAAATCATTAAGTATAAAGTGCCAATAAAAAAAACATTTTTTTAAGAAAAGGTTGGTTAAAGCAACAAACATGGTGAAACTAAACAGGCAGGAATTAGATTCACTGGGCAATGCATTTCTTGACTACTTGGAAAATGAAGGCTTAAAGAAAACCACTTCCAAACCAGAATTAAAGGCGACCTACCTGACATTTAGGGACAAACAAATCATAAAGACATCATACAGTACAATACTGTTTCATATGTCAAGACGCCAAGGCAAGATTCGTGTAAAAGATGGACACATTTATTTTCGTGGGACGCCGGATTGGTCGTCAAGTGCAAGGTAAATTTATTGATTGTTTCGTATTTGCTTGAGGATTGGCTGTATGTAATTTTTCTTTCCCAATCATCATTTCAAGAACCTGTTAAAAATTAAATAAAAGCAAACTCAAGCACGCCAATAACTACAACTCAAAGCATACTCTTCTCAACTTAAAGTCAATTGCCGGAATTATGTATTTCACATCCACTATTCTCTTTATTTGCCTGAAAGGGTTGAAGAAGTGGCTTCCAACCTTTTTTGATACTTTACTACCTTTTCTTTCTAAAAATAGTACACTTATCATGAACTTAACCTCAAAGGAGAAGTTCCCCACTTAACTTATCAAATTCCTCTCTGGGGTGGAACTATGGGTTAAAGTGTCAACATACGGTCGGTTGGTTTTGGGTGTGTTGTAAATTTGTTTTGACACCATATGTATCTCAGCATAAATGTTCACAAACAAATATGATGTAAAAATGCCACTGGTAAAATGCTGTTTGTAGGATTGTATTATTTTTATGTTGTTGAAAAGTGCATGCATGTTTTGATGTGAAGGTTGCCATAATCAATTTGTTTATGGTTGAACAACAACTAGAAAATGTATCTGTTGCATGGAATTCTGTGTTCTCAATTGATTTGTCTCATGCAAAATTTTATTTGCAGAAATACGTATCGGATGCCTTCCAATTCAAGGGGAGGCAAACACCGTACAGAAATTTTTGAACTGCTCAGAACTTCACAGGCAAGGTAATCTAGAGTTTAAATTAATCCCAAAACATTTTTTTTACTTTTCAGATGTACCTAATAAACGTTTTAAANTTTTTTTTGGTGGTTTGTTTTCCTGTCAAACCCCACCCTCTTTTCCTAGCATGAGTGGTTAGCTTCTAAGGCGTCCTCAGCTGCTTTCACCAATGTCACCCAACCCCCCATGTTGGGTTTCTCATATTGTGCCAAACTCGCTCTCTTGTTAGTTTGCAATTTTGATTGTACCAGGTCACATTATTTGTATAGTTTTAGGTTTTGGTGTCTTTTCCAATTAAAGAAACGTATGTAATGTCAATATTCACCAATCACCCATCATTGGTACTGCATAAATACATTTAACTAACAATGACGTAAATCATTAAGTATAAAGTGCCAATAAAAAAAACATTTTTTTAAGAAAAGGTTGGTTAAAGCAACAAACATGGTGAAACTAAACAGGCAGGAATTAGATTCACTGGGCAATGCATTTCTTGACTACTTGGAAAATGAAGGCTTAAAGAAAACCACTTCCAAACCAGAATTAAAGGCGACCTACCTGACATTTAGGGACAAACAAATCATAAAGACATCATACAGTACAATACTGTTTCATATGTCAAGACGCCAAGGCAAGATTCGTGTAAAAGATGGACACATTTATTTTCGTGGGACGCCGGATTGGTCGTCAAGTGCAAGGTAAATTTATTGATTGTTTCGTATTTGCTTGAGGATTGGCTGTATGTAATTTTTCTTTCCCAATCATCATTTCAAGAACCTGTTAAAAATTAAATAAAAGCAAACTCAAGCACGCCAATAACTACAACTCAAAGCATACTCTTCTCAACTTAAAGTCAATTGCCGGAATTATGTATTTCACATCCACTATTCTCTTTATTTGCCTGAAAGGGTTGAAGAAGTGGCTTCCAACCTTTTTTGATACTTTACTACCTTTTCTTTCTAAAAATAGTACACTTATCATGAACTTAACCTCAAAGGAGAAGTTCCCCACTTAACTTATCAAATTCCTCTCTGGGGTGGAACTATGGGTTAAAGTGTCAACATACGGTCGGTTGGTTTTGGGTGTGTTGTAAATTTGTTTTGACACCATATGTATCTCAGCATAAATGTTCACAAACAAATATGATGTAAAAATGCCACTGGTAAAATGCTGTTTGTAGGATTGTATTATTTTTATGTTGTTGAAAAGTGCATGCATGTTTTGATGTGAAGGTTGCCATAATCAATTTGTTTATGGTTGAACAACAACTAGAAAATGTATCTGTTGCATGGAATTCTGTGTTCTCAATTGATTTGTCTCATGCAAAATTTTATTTGCAGAAATACGTATCGGATGCCTTCCAATTCAAGGGGAGGCAAACACCGTACAGAAATTTTTGAACTGCTCAGAACTTCACAGGCAAGGTAATCTAGAGTTTAAATTAATCCCAAAACATTTTTTTTACTTTTCAGATGTACCTAATAAACGTTTTAAATATATGGCTGATTTATTTGGAGTGATTTTCTTTCTTAGCCTCTTTCCACTAGTGACAGTTTGACTATTTATTTTTAATGTGGGTATACCTTCAAATAAATATACAACTAAAATAATGCCTAAATAATATAAAACCTGTTTTTTGCAGAGATGCACTGCTGAAAGGAGGACAATATGAAGCTGAAGTAACTAGTTATCCCCCTGAAATTGGTGTGCAATTTGGTTATTTTACCTTTGATGTTGGGGTATGAAATTTTCACTTACCTTTAAGTTGCCTTTAAAAAAAGTAACTCCTGATCATTGCTTTAATTTAGAATTCGGATTTTAGCCAATTCCAGATGGTTGTAAAAAATATCAGTGGCCAAAATCTTACCTTGACGAAGTGTCTTTTCCTAAGAGACAGTGATGTTATGGAACTGTGTGACGACGAAGGTTGCACTAATCTTCCTGATCCTATACCTGTTATTTTGAGGCCTGGTTAGTAACTGCACATTTGTTGTCACTGTGTGGTGAGGTTGAAAATNCTGTGTGACGACGAAGGCTGCACTAATCTTCCTGATCCTGTCCCTGTTGTGTTGAGGCCTGGTTAGTAACTGCACAGTTGTTGTCACTGTGTGGTGAGGTTGAAAATAAAAATGTTTATATCTATTCATATTTTAAAATAGACATGTTGTCACAACTTCACAAGGTTCTAAAGTGAGAGCTATTGGTATTTCATGTGAGCATTTACTAAAAACATTTTTCTAAAAACATCCTAGAATCATACTACTCAATCAGTGTGATTTGCAAATTGAAGAGCGATGTTGGATCATACTGCAGTGATGTGTTCTTCTGTTTTGAAAGCTCTACTGCCACTTTCATTACAATGCGATATTTACGCTGCAAAAAGTCGGATGATATCACCCGATTTTTGCAACCAATAGCTCCGTACACCAGACCAGTATTCACTGCGAATGTGAATTTTATTTATACAGAACCGGGAGAGAAGGTTGCATTGTAAGTAGAGGCTAAACATGTTGGTTTGTCACATAGAAATTGCCAGACACTAAAAGTTAATATTTGTGAATTGGGTATTGATGTACAAAGTATGTAACATAGGTTTTGATTGTTTTTTCAAAGCTAAATGTTGACAAAGCAGAGTTTGCAACACTGAACACCAATCTGTTTATGATTCTTAGAATAAATATACTCCTCAAAGTAGTGGCATAAGTGACATGCTTTACCTATTACTTTTGCCACTATATTTACCGTTTATAATGTTTGTTTTTTAAATTGGTTTTACTGTTTTACTTTGTTTTTGTTGAACACCGCTTTGTTTACACAATCAAAGCCCTCTGAATTTCCTGCAATTTTCACACATGGACAATAGACATTTTATCCCAATTTATAATTGGTAAACCCCCATCCCTCAAACGTCAAATTTTAAGAACTGATGTTTTTGTCAATGTAAATGACCAAGATTTGTTTTCGATGGTTGGTACTTTGCAACCATTAAATACGTTTTGGGAAATAGTTTACCTTCTTTCTGCCCCCAAATTTAGACAAAAAATCTAAAATTAAAAAGCACATATAGTTTTTAATCGAACTTTAGTAGTACGGGTCATTGCAAAAGTTGGGCAACGTAAAATAATTGTTTTTGTACCTCAATTTAGTTTTTGCACAAACTAAATACTCATTTGTCTTAAGGGCTTCTACATCAAACAAATTGCAAATGAAGAGAGATCTGCCTCAATATCAGATAGACCCAAAACTGCAAGCAGCACTGAAGGGAAAAGCATTGAAATTGAAAGATGATGAGTTTGAAAATTCACCACGCAACTCCTATGAAGAGCAGTTGCAGTGAGTGTAAAAAATATTTTACAAAACATAGAGAAATAGTGATCTGAAAAATGCTGACATTGGCCAAGATTCTGCCTATTGGGCAATAAAAGCTTGTTAGAGGATTAATTAATAAAGATTTAGAATTAAGTAAAATTTAACCCAACAACAGTTTAACAAACGAACTGCATATGCCAAGATCCCAAGTGCCTTTTAAGTCTTCTTTGGACCGACATTGTTATGTTTTTAGTTTTTGTTATGTTCAGTGATTATAATCCAATGCTAACCTTTTTCACACGTGAAACTTACTGCAACCAAATAGTGGTTGACACGAGTTAAAGAACTTGTTTTTTGTCCAAAGAGTCACCTTATGTAGTATGTAGTGTAGCAAAAACAACTGTTGTTCTTTAACTTGTGTCCTACACTGGTAAAACTGTATTGTGTATCCACAGAAACACACTGAGAGATGATCTGGAACTGTCGAACTACAGTAAAAAGTTCAGTTGTCTTTTGTATTTGGAGGAAATTCAATCCAATCGGGATATTCATGCTTACGACATGAAGGCAGTCAAAGTTGTATTAGAGAGAAATCTTTATTGGCTTCATGTAAGTAGAACCATGCCATACTACTGTTCAGTAATTATTGCAAAACAGTAATTTTAAGTTTTGCAACAACCTTTTTTAAAAACTTTTTTTTTAAATTGTCAACTAGTAGAACAGTCCATAATACTTAACTATAACTAAGTGTAAAACCATTTCAAACTTTTTTTAAAACTGAATAATTTGTTTTCACAACAATGTACCTCCACATCAAAGTATGTATTTTCTTTACATTGTGCTGATCAAAGTCAGGGATTTACAAAGTCAAACCAGTTGTCAAGTTAATAAAACTATTGTGATGTTTTGTGTACATGTATATGTCTGTTGCGCAGTGTCTAAATATTGATGACGCGAGCTGTTGGCAAAACGGTAATGTGGCAAGACTTTTAAACTATTTTTAGGCTGTTTGCACAAGAATTAAAAAATGTAATACTTCCATTACATTTTATTGATCTGATTTCAATTTATCAACATTTCGTAGGTTCCTGGCTTAGCTGAGNAAGATTTGTTTTCGATGGTTGGTACTTTGCAACCATTAAATACGTTTTGGGAAATAGTTTACCTTCTTTCTGCCCCCAAATTTAGACAAAAAATCTAAAATTAAAAAGCACATATAGTTTTTAATTGAACTTTAGTAGTACGGGTCATTGCAAAAGTTGGGCAACGTAAAATAATTGTTTTTGTACATCAGTTTAGTTTTTGCACAAACTAAATACTAATTTGTCTTAAGGGCTTCTACATCGAACAAATTGCAAATGAAAAGAGATCTGCCTCAATATCAGATAGACCCAAAACTGCAAGCAGCACTGAAGGGAAAAGCATTGAAATTGGAAGATGATGAGTTTGAAAATTCACCTCGCAACTCCTATGAAGAGCAGTTGCAGTGAGTGTAAAAAATATTTTACATAACATAGAGAGATAGTGATCTAAAAAATGCTGTCTGGCCAAGATTCTACCTACTGGGCAATAAAAGTTTACTAAAGGGTTAATTAATGAAGATTTAGAATTTAGTAAAATTTAACCCAACAAAAGTTAAACAAAGAAACCGCATGGGCCAAGATCCCAAGAAACTAACAACTAGTGCTTTAATTATTGAAATCTTTTTTGGACTCGAGTTGTTAAATTGAAACCGGAGTTGAAAAAATTTTCTCTCTTGTGCCTTTTAAGTCTTCTTTGGACCGACATTGTTATGTTTTTAGTTTTTGTTATGTTTAGTGTTTGTAGTCCAATGGTAACCTTTTTTACACCTGAAATTTACTGCAACCAAATATTGGCTGAAAAGAGTTTTAAGACAGTGGTACCCAACCGGGGGAATTTCCACCTCATAGTGAAGTTGTTCATGATAAGTGAAGTATTTGTTTTGAGTTAGACCAGTGGAACCAAACCTTTTAACATTGCTTTTTAACAATTCTTGTCTAGTAGGGGAGGAATGAAACGTTCAAAAAAAGCAAAGGGGGCAATACACCAAGAACGGTTAAGAACCACTGGTTGAAGCAGTTGTTTTTGTCCAAAGAGCCA
Source organism: Phallusia fumigata (assembly GCA_008931825.1). Taxonomy (NCBI): domain Eukaryota; kingdom Metazoa; phylum Chordata; class Ascidiacea; order Phlebobranchia; family Ascidiidae; genus Phallusia; species Phallusia fumigata. The sequence goes on along the minus strand of QXVZ01016157.1, from coordinate 863 downwards.
TTATATGCAGTGTAGCCAAAACAACTGTTGCTCTTCAAATTGTGTCTTACACTGGTACTGGTAAAACTGTATTGTGTAACCACAGAAACACACTAAGAGATGATCTGGAATTGTCGAACTACAGTAAAAAGTTCAGTTGTCTTTTGTATTTGGAGGAAATTCAATCCAATCGGGATATTCACGCTTATGACATGAAGGCAGTCAAAGTTGTGTTGGAGAAAAATCATTATTGGCTTCATGTAAGTAGAACAGGCCATACTACTGTTCAGTAATCAATGCAAAACAGTAATTTTAAGTTTTGCAACAACCTTTTTTAAAAACTTTTTTTTTAGATTGTTAACTGGTGAAACAGCCCATAATACTTAACTATAGCTAAGTGTAAAACCATTCCAAACTTTTTTTAAAACTGAGTAATTTGTTTTCACAACAATGCACCTCCACATCAAAGTATGTATTTTCTTTACATTGTGCTGATCACAGTCAGGGATTTGCGAAGTCAAACCAATTGTCAAGTTAATAAAACTATTGTGGTGTGTGGTGTACATGTATATGTCTGTTGCGCAGTGTCTAAATATTGACACATGACGCGAGCTGTTGGCAAAAAGGTAATGTGGCAAGACTTTTAAACTATTTTTTAGGCTGTTTGCACTTGTTACACTGTTTCACAGCAAGAATTAAAAATGTAATACTTCCATTACATTTTTATTGATCTGATTTCAATTCAATAACATTTCGTAGGTTCCTGGCTTAGCTGAGAGGAGACCTTCGGTTTTGCGTGGTGACAAAATCTACCTGGTTCGCAGCGAAAATGCCCCGTCAGCTTTTAGATATCAAGGATATGTTCATATCGTGGAGAGAGACCG
>QXVZ01016140.1:0-18356 GCA_008931825.1 Phallusia fumigata | reverse complement strand
ATGCAACAGGAAACCAGTGTTACCGCTAAATTCTGCTAAATTGTTAAGTTGGTAGAAAGACAGTTTTATACCTTTCAAATCCGTGAGTTTAAATCTCAAGATTAACTAAATTTTTTAGCTCTATCTGGTTTTTGCGTAAACCTTTTCAGTTAAAAACATAGGTCACTTTGTTTATTATTATACTTTTGGCTATTAGTCAATTTCGTCCCAAAAATAGCCCCTAATTTGTCACCGTAAATCCCCGAAACATACATTTAAACTACGAAATCCCAATGTTTATTCTGCAAAATTAAAATTCAATCACTCCAAAAAAAAACGTTTCCAAAAATTTAACCTACCCTGCAGTTTGTCTCCGTTATTGGGTAATACTAAATAATAAACCCACTAAACTATCCAAGCGTGCGTTGGGTACATCAAATAGTCTATTCATTTTCTTACAGCTCTTCACGAAAATGCTTGAAGCCAACAAACGGGATTTCCACAGCGGGCTTCGGCGTCTGCAAACAGGTTTACACAAACTCGCTGAAGCGAAGTCGCTGGTGAATATTATGCAGAAAGAACTGATTGAACTTGGACCGAAGATTGAAGAGAAGGCGAGGGACACTGAGAGATTGATGGCGCAGCTTAAGAAGGACACCGCTGCTGTCAATGAGGTGGTTGTTGTTACTGCTTATAACTATATCGCTAAGTTAATTTTTGCATGGTTGTGAGCCTAAGTACTGCGCATTTGTTTAAAGAGTAAAAATGTAAATAAATTTTTATGTTGATCTAAAGCAGGGCTCTTCAATCTGGGTTCTGTTGAACCCCAGTGTTCCGAAAAGCACTCACAAGGGTTCCATCAGCTCTGAGTTTAAGCTATTATATTATGAAATTAACAGCATTAAATGCGGTACACTGAAATAATTCTGTTAAACTACACTACATTCGTGTGCAGAGGCGGTGTTGGTGGAAAACACAATATTTGCCAAACTACCTCAAGGGTTCCATGACGCCAAAAGTTAATGCGCACTGTTCTTATAGAAAGTTTTTTTTAAAAAGTTTTTTTTTTAAAGTAAAAAGTTTTTTTTTATCATGCAACCACTTTCCGCGATTAAAACACAATTGATAGAAACTGTTTCTCGACATTAATATGTCATTTTGGTGTTTTAATGTCAAAAGGAGTGTCTGAAAAATCGCGTAAGTAATGACCAGCACTTGTCGCTTGATACCATGTAAGCATGTTATGTTAATTGTCGTCAGGTTCAAGAAATTGTCCAGAAAGAAGAAACAACAATGAGACAAGAAACGCAGCTTGTTCAGGATTTCGCTCAACAAGCAACACTCGACCTGCAGTCAGTTCTCCCAGCATTACAGGTTTGTTTTACTCAAATTCCGTAATCTACACCTACATTTGTATGTTAGCTTTTTATTTGAACGATCATTGGAACGATACCAAAAAACGTGAGTTTCGTACCTGCATATTTTTTGCACTAACTTATTAGGAGTTACTGGCCAAAGTGCGTTTTTTGATGTTTTGCTATGCCGTAATAAATAAGTTTTTTTTTCGAAATCTGTCGTCGAGGTTTATGTTAGAAAAAAACAATATTGTGATTTCACGTCGGGGTCGCCGTTGTTCAAATTTGTTGCTACTGTACAAATATTGTAATAGTGATGACAATACGATACTTTGGTACGGTAAGGTACGCAGCAAAATTATCGTAAGCTACCGTACAGTGGTACAGTACGCCTTCCGCATCGTGGTACGTGGTATGCATAACTCAATACCTACCGTCCTACAACCCTTGACCAACGAAGACAGTGCGATACAGTACGTAGCAAAAATCATCATAAGGTATGCTTCGGCACAACTTAACACGTACTGTACCGTACGGTGCTGGCTATGGAAAAATTATCACTGTCATGAACTATCACCTAACGTTTTTCGTATTTCCTTCCCTATAGGAAGCTGTAAGATCTCTTGATGCATTGGACAAATCCGACATCGCGGAACTCCGGGTTTACCAGAAACCTCCGCAGTTAGTTCTCACAGTGATGAACGCTGTCTGCATTCTCCTCCAAGCGTCAGCCGATTGGAACACGGCTAAGCATCTTCTTTCTGATCCCCTCTTCCTCAAGAAGTTGGTGCAGATCGACCGGGATGCGATTCCGGATCGGATCTTCAATAAAGTCAGGAAGATCACCAAGAATCCGGACTTTAACGAGGAGAAAGTCGGACAGGTCAGTGATAAAATCTACCACATTTTTCGACTTTTATCATATCGTTGTGTGGAATGGCTTTGGGGTGATTTAAAACACTGACCAACCACGAGATGTTAAACGACTGATCTCGAGTGGAAGAAGACCTGGATAAGAGTTTCGAGGCCGAAGCTTGTAACTGCTGCAGGAGCTTATCGGTAATGGTACTTTATAGCACAATACCGTATCACTGTACAATGTTTTTGGTTGAGTACCGAGGATCGATTTTATTACTCCACAGAGCGCTGAAGATCAAATATACTCAGTAGGGATGTTCAAAGTAGAATAGCTGGCTATTCTAGAGTAGTTGTTTCGAATCCAGAATATCGAATCCAAGTCTTATGTAAATTTTGGCAGGATGACACACAAAATTGTATGTAACAACACAACAATTATTGACCGTTTATTTAATATTTAAAAGGTACCTAGTTTCTTCTATTACATCTCCTGTAAGTGATTTTCCTTTAAATATCTACTCTAAACAATGTCAGACGTGCAGTAGTTACAGTTACGTGTGAAGGTTGTAAAAACGTTTGTAATCGAAAAACTGATGCCACCACAAATGCACAACTAAACCGAGTTGCACAATCAACAACGCATTTCAATTTTTGATGAAGTTGCAGAAAATCGTTGCGATCGTCCCGTTAAAAAAGGGTATCGGCGCTGTTGCGTCTGTAAATATCAGTCACATTTACATAAAAGGCAGACGAATCGCGCACGCTCGTTTACACGCCGTTTTTGATAAAAACGATATCGGTTCCAATTACCCGGTGTAAACGGTAAATTTGGATTTAAATCTGCTCGGATACGAATCCTTAGGATTCGATATTCTACATTGAACATCCCTAATGCTCAGTACCAAGTACTTCGGTACTAGCCCGGCCAATCCCGAATATTAAGCATGTAATATTTAAAGGTATCCTTCGCTTGCAAGTCAATGTGTATGTGGGTGCTTGCACTGCAACATTATAACGACGTGCAGAGGATGGTCGAACCAAAGCAGAGGCGGGTTCAAGAAGCTAGGGAGGCATTGCAAGTGGCCCAAGAAAACCTGAAGCAAAAACAGGTACTTTAATTGGTCATAGCTTAAGGCAACTTTTGCGCCCTGCCATTTTAAAACAGTGGTGACGCAGATGGAACTGCAATTACGTTGCACCAATTTGTGAAACATTTGACAAAATTAGAACCAGATAGCTTGTCGCATTGAGGAAAACAAAATCATTGTCCAATATTACAAACATAACAGCAATGTTGTGCAATATATTGTCAAATACATTTTTCAGGCAAGTTTGATGAAGATTGAAGATCATCTGGAAAAGTTGAGCTTAAAATACGACGAAAGCGTGGTACAGCGTGAAGCTTTAAAGGAGAGAAGAGTTGTAACTGCTCAAAGACTTCAGAGGGCTGCTGTTCTTATAAGCGCACTGGCTGATGAAGAGGTAATAAATAGTTGTTTTTTTGTTGAAAAAACATTTTTTCTTGGTACGGAAATTGTACTGTCTTTAAGCTGTGTTAAACAATGCATGGACAAATCAAAATCAGTGCTGAATGCTTGCCATCAAGCATGTTTTTGTAAAACTATGCAGTTTTTGTGTAGGAATCTTTCACATTGCACTATAGTACATAAATAAAACATTTAGTACTATAGAATCTATTGTAGTAGTTATCCTTAATTATCATATCAAGTATTACAGTAGGGATGAAAAACTACACTTTTCTATGAAGCCGGTGTTAATTGTGGTGTTAATTTACCAACATTAAATAGACTATGAAAACCTTGCTTGATATTCTAAATACATGTTGATTGTACCCTGACTGATTGAAAAATGACCAAACTAGAGAAGGCAAACGGTACCTTGTTTGATTTGAATCAAGCGAGATAACAAATTGATTTTACCTGTTGAAAGCCTTTATTTATTATGTGTCAGCAAATTATCGAAAAAAGCATCGAAACTTACCTGACCGGATCCGGATCCGGATCCTAAAAATAAACAATCGACTCGGCTTGGGGATCCGGCGCGTCTTATTCTCGATATCTTTTAATACGTTTTCAGGGTCGTTGGGAAGACTCTGTCGACAAACTAGAAAAGAAGTTGGTAGGATTGGTGGGTGACACTCTCGTTTCGGCCGCGTCTGTCGCGTATCTTGGTCCCTTCATTAGCTCGTACCGTCACAGACTGACGTCAGAGTGGCTGACGTCATGCAGTGAAGCGGGCGTGGGGACGTCACGAAGCTACGACATGATACGCCTGATGGTTGACAGCAACGAGGTGAACGACGTAACTGGTTATGACGTCAACATTGTAACTATTTTGTTTCACATGTTAGAAATCACTGTGTTAACTCATTTCAAATAAAGGAGTGGTGAAGTTGTGTTTCGGACACAGAATCAACCAACAATCGTTCTTTAAAAAGATGTATACTTGCTGAGGCATCGTCAATCTCTTATTTAAATAGTAACCTATTACGATGTCTATAGGGTACAGCCGAAATATCCTTTTTTAAAGAACGATTGTTGGTTAATTTTGTGTTTGAAGCACAGCTTCACCACTATGGTAGTAATGTATGATTCATTTTTGCCAAGACCCAATATTTTTTTGTAAACAAAGAGTTCAGTCTACCTCTTTAGCAACCTTAAGCATTGCCCTGTTCAGATTCGCGAATGGCACAACCAGGATTTACCGAGAGATGTTCATTCTACTGAAAACGCTGTTATTATTCATGCCGCACGACGATGGCCTCTCATTGTCGATCCTCAAGGACAGGTGAAAACCATACAATTCCCCATGGTATAATTATATAGCTGGAGATTCGTTTGATCCAGTTTTTGGCTTTATACGGTTTGACAAATATTTACTTGTTTTAAATCGGTACTTATATTCCAACTGTGCCACAATCCTTTGTGCTTCACAACGTTTTAACGTTGCGCAGCTATTTCCAGCCTGGTATTTGATTTAGTGCTATTGTGTCGATATGTCTTCTTTCACCAAGCGAAATAAACTCAACTCAACTCATCTGTTTGNTATAATTATATAGCTGGAGATTCGTTTGATCCAGTTTTTGGCTTTATACGGTTTGACAAATATTTACTTGTTTTAAATCGGTACTTATATTCCAACTGTGCCACAATCCTTTGTGCTTCACAACGTTTTAACGTTGCGCAGCTATTTCCAGCCTGGTATTTGATTTAGTGCTATTGTGTCGATATGTCTTCTTTCACCAAGCGAAATAAACTCAACTCAACTCATCTGTTTGAAACTACTCAACTCATCTGTTTCAAACTCATGGATTCGACAGCATTTTAAGTTAATGTCGAACCTTTAAATTACGACAAAATTTGTCTCCTCAAGGCCATAAACTGGATCAAGAAGAAGGAGAAAGAAAACTTGCGAGTGGTTTATGCGTCCGACCAGAATTACATGAAATCAATGGAAAACGCGATCCGTGTCGGTGAAACACTGTTATTGTGTGACGTCGGGGAAACACTGGATCCCGAACTTCGCCCTGTCCTGCAGAGGGAGATAATGCATAGGTTCGTATACGTGTTTTGTTAAAGTGGCTGTCTGTGCCTGTTTTTTTGAAGCTCCGAAACTTTTTTGTTTAGCCGACTATTAAGCACATATTTTGTTGTTACTCGGTATTTGACCAAGCATGTTGGGATCACACAAATATAATGTGAATTTATATATTCCCACATGTACTGCTCTTTACATCTAAATTGTATACCGATTTCGACCATTCATTTGAACATTGCCACTCTCTGATTATTACGAAAAAACTCGAAAGTAATGATTTTATCGTCATTACATAAACTAAAATTCTCATCGTTGTTACACGATCAGAATTTAATGTCTGGCTCAAGTTGTAAAAATGTTGATGCTCAGTATCGTGTATTAGGATGTTTTGCTTGCACCGGCCCAACATACATACAACCTTTGTTGTTTATCGAAATAAGTTTCTTGAAATAAGCGGGTGGTTTATCACAGAAAATATAAAACACCGGGTTGAAAATACAGGAGGAAAAGTGTTTATTGATTTAATCGACAAACTTGAAACCTGTACAATGTTTTTGGTTCAGTACCGAGGATCAATTTTATTACTCGACAGAGCGCTGAGAATCAAAAATGCTCAGTACCAAGTACTTAGGTACTAGCTCGGCTCGGCCCATCCCTAATATTAAGCATAAGCTTCAAATATATTTCTGTATTGTTTACTTTACACATAAAAATTACTGCATTGTGTAAAATCGTTTTTTGTGTCTAAACTTAGGGCGGGTCAGGATTACATCATTATCGGTGGAGCTGAAATCAGCTACAATCAGAATTTCCGCCTGTACATGGCAACAAGCAGAGCGAACCCGCACTTTCTTCCAGCTGTGTGTATTGCTGTCGCTATCATCAACTTTACCGTAACCTTTGAGGGATTGCAGGTAAGTTGACAGTCTGCTGAAGTTACGTTCATAAAATATATAATCGCCAATACACACATACGTTGTTTTTGTCGTTTATTGAAAGACAATTATTTATTGAAATTAAAAACAATTATTGAAATTGTTTATCGGGGTTTAAGAACGCGGCCTAGTAAAAACTTATTGCTAGCAGTGTTTGTAGCCAAAAAAGATAGCTTGAAGCGGTCGGTCTCATACAAGGCCGCTCCAAATTTGTTTTAAAATTAAAAAATGGGTTTTTGGACGCTTTGATAACCTAACTTTCTTTTTTGCAAAAAATCCACACTATCTGACATCACACTGGTTCAGGACTGCTGTGTGAAAGTAAAAATTTTTCTGTTTGTTTAACTAACATAAAGCGATCACAACATAGTTCAAATTTTTGACTCAGAAAGAGTTACATAACAAATTACATCACGTTTTTTTAATGTTTAGGGCCAACTTCTGTCAGAGGTTGTAACCCACCAGCGCCCTCAACTGGAGATACAACGCGGTGAACTTCTATGTAATATCGCAAGGGATATGAAATTGCTGCAGGAACTGGAGGATAAGGCTCTTATGCTCTTGGAGGTAAATTAAGTTGAAAAATTTTGCAAGTTAAAGTCAACAGCCGTCAACATTTTATCTCGCATTTGCGGAAATACTGTGTGGTGATAGAGAGGTTTAGATGTGTATATGGACTGCAGTCCTATTTTCTGTTTGTACTTGTATGTGTATGATACCATTTTTTTTTTGACAGCTGTACAGATAGAAGTATAGTAATTACGGACCCCTGAGTGCGCGAAGTTGCATCATCGCAGACATGATAGTTGCCTGCATAGCGCGATTGTCTCTTGTGTGCAATACAGTGGTTTCTTACTTTTTGGCCTTCTTTTTTTCTCAACAAGAAACTCGAAACATTTGAACAAAAAATAATCGAACAGAACTACAATGGGTCGGCTAACATGACAGAGGACTTGTTATAATCGTAATACATACATGCGTTGCCGTTGCTTCTAGGATAAAAATGAACCTAATAACTTTAAGCAACAGTTTGCGTGACAGTGGCTTCCTTTTTTTTACAGAAACAGGAGGGCCACATTCTTGATGACGAAGACCTGATTTTAACACTAAAGCAAAGCAAGTCGACCTCGGCCGAAGTGCTGGATCGTTTGAAGGAATCTGAGGAAAACGAACGTCGTACAGAGGCCGCACGAGGGCGCTACATGCCAGTGGCCACCAGAGGCGCTGTGTTGTACTTTGTCCTGGCTGACTTGGAGATTCTCAATCCGATGTATCAGTTTTCGCTAAAGTGGTTTAGCGACATGTTTATTCAGTGCATAGGTTGGTTTGATATTTTTGTTGTTTTTGAAAATTTAGAACGTTCGGCCGACGGGATAGAGCCATACAAACATATTCCAATAATAGAGTATCCTAGTTTCTCATGTCGGATTTTTTTCAGTTAGTTGTTTAACAAGTCAATAATTTATGCCTATTTATCATTCTACATTCGTACGTTACCGCCTTAAAGTGTGGAGGGGAGAAATTGCTGTCCAGTTTATTAACCTGAAATTTTCTGGAGAAATCCGCGCTAGGCTTGTGGTTTTAACAAGGAAATCTCTTATACTACTTTATTCCAAAGTTGAAGCAACACATTCATAATTTTAAAAACACTAAAACAAAGGTTTTGGAAAATACAATTTTACCTTGNGAACAACGCGCGTTACCAGGACAAGTGGCGGGAACTGGAACAACTCACCGAGCAACATTGGAATATATTCTTACACACGAGGTCGCTGGCGAGCATGACCGATGACGAATCATTGGTAAGCGAATTTGAACGGGTTCTGTTGGTTAGGAAGTTACGACATGAGTTTGCTATTTGAAAAATTCTGTGCGTGTCCAGGATGCTTAGCCACCGGCATTCGCAAGGTGTGGGTTAGGGGTCTCTGCCGGGGACAAATTTTGTGGGGGGGGTTGTTCAACAAATGTTTGTGTTTTAAACAAATTCTGTGCGTTGATTGTGCTACTGTCTATAAGCAACAAAACGCTTCAGCCCAATAGGAGTCGACGGAACCACAATTACGTCACGAAATTTTGAAAAAATAAATATCGCTTTAAACAGAGCTCCAATAATGCATTGTGGGCATAGTGGGCATGGTGGTCTGATAGAAATTTTAAATACCAAGAGTAGTTCGTTGTTTGGGCGTGACTTACGTTTTTTAAAACTCACCTACCAACAGCAGTGTTAAGTTGTATGCAAGGTATTAAGTAGCGTCGGAATACGTTTCGTTTTGCGAGTGTTACGTTGTTAGATATCCTTAACCATTGGTAAACTTCTGTAAATGTGTGAAATGAAAGTTATTATCCCATTACAATGTCGCGCTTCGCCATTAACATGTTTCCAAAAATGAACTTGGCCTTAGTTTTCTACCTATTCTCCCGGTATGTATGCCTGTCGATGCTTAAAAGTCACAAACAACTTCGGTTGTGTTTGAAGCTTCTGTTGTACGAGGGTTTGGGTTAATCTATAAAATGTGACTGGGAATAGATACGATTTTGCAAGGTACTATACAATATTGCCAGGCAGGCTCTTCCATGTTATGTTTCAAGTCAAATTCGCTGGAAGTTTTTTTGGAAAAAGTCTGTGCGCAAATAACTACTGTATTTGGCGCTGATGTATAGAAAAACTTATTTTAATTGCCTTTTTCGATCGGCTCAGTGTTATTTCGTCCGAGAAATTTACCTTGTTTTGTTACGAAGCCCCTGCTCTACCAAGTGGATTTGTCGTTACATGTAGTTAGTTTCCAAACATTTCCTTTTAGCTTAATTAAAAACATAACTGCCAGAGAACTTGTACATAGTGAATTCGTTAACCGCTGTTTTCATGGTCAGTGCATATTCACTATATACAAGTTCTCACCTACGTTTATATTCTTATGTTCAAAAATTTCTTTTAGGACCTGAATTCCTTCTAGGATTTCTTTTGGTTACTTAGCATCACCTGCAACGCACTTTCACACAGTTTTAATATCATTTGCATAAATACCAGGAACCTTTTGATGGTTTATCTGCGATGGAGAGACTAGAAGTCAAATCAGGAGTCAACACAACTCGTTCCACTCCTCTCGACTGGATAAGCATCGAATCGTGGCGTCAGTGCCAATATTTGTGTCTCAAACTTCCCGCCTACGAAGGCTTGTGCGAGTCTATCCGGAAACAGCGCCATCAGTGGCAAGAATTCTACGACGACGCCAACCCGTACCACTTGATGTCGCAGCAGTTTTACTCAAGAGATGAACCCGGTCACGTGTTTGACTGGACGGTTTTGTTAAGCTTTGAAAGGTGGGTGACTTTTAGTGACGCTTGAAGTGATGCTTAACTGAATAAAACTTTACCACAATATAGGTCGCGTCACACGGCCATTAGATTGGCTTGGAGTTTGTTTGTTTCATTTTTATCCTCGGGGCGGAGCACGCCTGAATGCGTTGGTTTATTTTTTATTTTATTTTTTCGATTTTTTTAAAGTTGGTGACTTCGATTTGGGTCAAACCATCAGGTTTCTCTGAGTCGGAGCAATGCCGCTCAAGTTTCTGGCTCAGGGAAAAACAAGCAATCGAGATGGGATTAGAACCCACAACCTTGTGTGCACAAGACAGTCGCACTAACCACTCGGCCATCTTGTCGGCATTTCAAAATGTATTAGAAGTTGTGCGATCGGTCCAAACATAAGAAATAAGCTGCACTGCTGTGCAACAAAACAGCGACCTCTCGTTTTAAAATTATTGCTTTTTTAGGCCGGGGTATGTTCGTGTTTTTTATTTTCTGCTAAAATTTATTAAAGAACTCAAATATAAAAAACGCATACAGCTATCTCTTCGATTAAGTATAGTATCTGTATGCAACGTAATAACCTAAGGTTTTACACCTTCAACAAGCTGGTAAACCGATCCATACAACAACTCAAAATTTGGGTACTCAAAAATAAATTCTTCTAAAAAAGCGTCTTCTAATTAAAGAGTTGTCTTGATTCGAGTCAACATTCGCAGAAAATCAGACTCGCTAGTTGAATGCTCGACATTTGATTTTGATCTGCGCTGATCGCCCTACGAGCACTTTTTGTGAAATTTAATGTAACAAACAAACCGTTTCTCTTGCAGGCTTCTGCTTGTCAAAGTCCTTCGACCAGAATGCCTCCTTCCTTCAGTTCGCATGTTCGTAAAGGGACAGATGGGAGATGCGTTTGTGAAGACGGGTGGATTCGACTTGCATGAGGTTTACGCCCAATCGCAGTCCAACGTACCTCTTATATTCATTTTATCGCCAGGTACGTTTGGTTAACATATCTACACATAAAAAGGTATTTCCTCCACTACCACTAAAACAGAACTTTACTATCACATGTTTTTTTTATTTCTTTCTGAACCATTTAGCTGGTTTGTAATCTATGTGATTTTCGTATGAGTGTTTTGGGGGTTGGACGAAGAGTAGTAGAAGACAGAGCCGGATTTTGCCCCAGATGTTTAGAAGATGAGAATAAGTATTGATCTTTTTAATCCATAAAAATCCCACCGGGAAAGATGGCACAACCTTGTCACATTTATCACAAAGCTTGTGTGTATAACATGGTGAGACCAACCTTAAAACGACCGACCTATAAAAAACTTAAAAACATCAATCAAATTGAACGCCATTTTGTATACGGCCTTAGGGTCGTCAGTACTTCCTGTCTAGTTCGCACTAATAGATGAAGCGCAGCATCTGATCCCGTAACTTAACCCTCAAGCCTCTTTGTATCTTCGCTGTTGTGTTCACCACATCCTTATTGACAGCACTTCCCGACAGTCCTTCACGTTTTACATTTTTATTCCTGTAAGTAGTTTCTGTGGTAGAAACTCAAGCACATTACCTTGTCCGGGTAGCAAACTGTGAAGTTTGCTTATGATGGGCCAGTTTAGTGGTTCCTAAACTTTTTTGATGCATTCCCCCTTTTGCTTATTTTGGAACTTTCCATTCCTCCCCTACTAGACATGAATTGATAAAAAGCAATTAAAACGTTTGGAACCACTGGTCTACCACAAAAGATATACTACATGTATCATGAATAACTTTACTATGAAGTGGAAATTCCTCCCCTTGAACCTTTAAATTCCTCCCCTGTTGGGAACCACGGTGTCAATCACAAATGTATTTTCCCCAGGAACTGACCCTTCAGCTCAGCTGCTTCGTTACGCCAAAGAGACTCGTGGATCGACTTTGCATGTGGACATGGTGTCGCTTGGCAGAGGTCAAGGTCCCAAGGCGGAAGATTTAATCCACAAAGCCCAGATACTGAAAGGACGATGGGTTTTCCTGCAGAACTGTCATCTCGCCGCTTCGTTCATGCCTAGACTACAGGTATTCTTTTTTTTAATTTTTTTTAAAACTGAATGACTTAATATTCGTGTACAACAATATGTGTACAAGGTGGCTACGAACCTTTTTACCAAGCTGAGATCAGCCGAGCACAAGTATTGTCCTGTTTGTTTCTAAAAAATGTTGTTTTTTGTTGCTTTTGAGTGGGCACCGGTAACTTGACTCAGGTCAAGATCAGTACTTGTAAAGCATATCCAAATAATCTGAGCATTTGGCTTAAGTCAGTACACATTGGCACATACCCTTCGGCATAAATCCAAGACGCACCGAACGCACAATCAAATTTTAGGATGCCTAATGCCACGTTTGTGGCGTTGGGTGATTTCAAACAGACTTCTGGCATTTATAAATAAACATTACTGTATGTAAACGTGCAGGCGATTGTTGAAGATTTAAGCAGTCCTGGATCCGAAGTTGATTCAGAATTTAGGTTGTGGCTCAGTTCAAAACCAGACTCTTCCTTCCCCGTTCCCATTCTACAAAAGGGATTAAAGGTAAGACCACCAAAAACCCATACAGGTTGGCCTAATACGGAAATTTTCCACAATTTTTCCAAGTTTTTGTTGATTGGTATCCTATTGCGTGCACTACCAAAACTTTGTTATGGTTTAAGCTGCTACGACTTACTCAAGTAACATAATAAAAATTAAGGAGAATATGCGGAAATAATACCTCATCCAAACTTATTTGTTTACACTCATATACAAAGAGGTATTTTATGCCTGATGTAATCCCTAAAAAAAATTGAAAATTCACTCCAGAGATGTAGTTCTGTTTTTTAAATTCCCACTTTAACCAATGCAATATGATTATATTTGAAGCAGACTGACCTGTTGAAATGTTACAATTGCATCATTAGATGGCTGTTGAGCCCCCACGGGGCATCCGCGCTCATCTGCAACTGGCGTTCGGCTCATCCGGTTCTGGTGAGGTGACCTCTGACCTTTTCGACAACGGGTCCACTCACCCTCATTGGAAACCTTTGCTATTCTCGCTCTGTTGTTTTAACGCCCTTGCTCACGAGAGGAGAAAGTTCGGGACGCTTGGCTTCAATCTCTCGTACGATTTCACGTCATCGGATCTTGAGGTAAGCGATGTTGGTTCTTTTTAGAACAGGTGCTAGCTGTTATCAAAAAAATTTGCCGGCCTAAATAGTTTTAAAAGCGACATGCTTCAGTCATTTTCGGCAATAACTCAAGGTATTACCTGTTCTTCACCTGAAAGGGAATCTTGAAATTTATAGGATTTTCAATTTTAATGAGAACTGTTAATTTGCTCGTATTATGAACTTTCGCAATGTATATGTTGTGCCTTATACTGTGCATAACCTCTTTATTTGCCCTATATCTCTGCTTACACTAAAAAACTTAGAGTAGCTTCTGTGAAAAAAAAACACCTAAAAAGTAAGGGAACGTGTCTCAAAAGTAGAAAGCTACAAACAACGGAATTTTCGGTGTATTTTTGGAGTTCGGATGTTTCTCATTCTGCCTTGATTAAGACTTCCCAAATTGATAATTATCATTGAAAACACTCAATCTGTCAACTGTATTGGGCTCATAAGAGTTTTTTGGTTATATTTTCAGGTTTCTATTCTAATGCTTCAGCAACTTCTAGGAGAAGACTATTCCGTTCCTTGGTCAGCACTGCAGCATCTTACAGGTGTGCTAAGAGTGGTGCATGTTATTTACGTTTAGGTTAAGTGTTCGCTCAATCATGTTTGATGTTTTCTGTTTGTAAACACAGTATAAATATTGACAGCCTTTTTATTCTTAAATGTATAGTGTCACTCTATTATTTTGTGGCTAAAAAAATTGCCAAAAAATGGTGCCTAAAAATTTATTATTTTTCCGTAAACTGCATCGCTGTGTATTCTAGGCATCTGTTGTACAGTGATGCTTTGTCTTGGGTGCGAAATATCAAGTCTATTAATTTCCTGTTCCTTCAATACGTATTTTGCGGTTTCAGGTGAAGTGGTGTACGGGGGACGCGTCACAGATTACTGGGACCGACGTTGTCTTGTCGCCATGCTGCATAAATTTTACTGCGATGACGTCACCAGCGAGGAGCACATCTTTTCCGAAGATGGTGTGTACAGGCCGCTTACCGGTAACATCAACTTTCTCCAGGTAACATGTTTTGAATCGATTATACTTTGAAACCGCTTTACAACTGCGTTACTATGACGTACAGGCACGTGATTACATCAACCAATTACCGGTTTCGGATCCTCCTGACGTATTCGGTATGCATGGCAACGCCGAACGGGCTTACATGGAGTCGGAGGCAAACAAACTGATTGACGTCATCATTGATATTCAACCGAAGCTGACAACAGCCAGCGTACTTGAGTAAGTGTTTTGTGCAGCAGAGTCTAAAACCGGTTTGTCAATACATCCAGGGGCATCTACGGCAGTCGGTCTAATGTCACCGAAGCAAAGCAGTAATAATGGGCAAATTATAAACGAATGAATTGCATAAAAAATTGTTAGACATTATGGACCGTTATTTTCACACAGCGTTGTGTAGTTTTTGGTACCTACTTTGTCATAGGGTCACTAGCCACTGTGCAAGCTGACAACATGTCCAGTCCGCTTCTGTTTCTTCTTAAACTTGGTCTTTATTTTTTTGCGTTTACTCTGTGCAAGTTTATTTGGAAGAATGTTGCCTTACGAACATAATATTTATGCAAAAAACTTTCAAAAACAAGAATGTTCTTGATTTTTGCTTAAAACAGTTTTAAATCCTCATGTACATATTAGTTATAGTTTGACTCCGAAATAGCATTTCATCCTGCACAGCACGTTTTTTTTGCTTTTACCAAAAAAATTTTCATCTAGAACCGGAAAGACGGACGCCGAAGTTGTCATGGAAATAACGAAAGACATGCTTCGTCGACTTCCGATGTCAGTAGAGCATGACGAGTCACTAAGTGAAGCCGACCGTGAAGATCAGCTGACCTTGGGACGATTGTTGACCAGTCAAGTTTGGGCAAATCTTTTGACCAAAGCAAGATCAAAACAGTCATCAGGTAATGTTTTTTTCGATTATTTTGTTTTTCTATTTGAATAAGGGTTCAGTTGTCTCAATATGTCTGCTGTAATAACGCATAGAACTGACGTGTTTTTTTTGTGTGCTTTGATCTTAAACTTGCGCATACATTATATTAAGGTGGCAAAATGTCATGATTTTTACCGTCATGGTTTACAATATTTTCCTAGTGTTACAGATTTGTGCAACATTTACTTTCCTTTTAGGGCGTCCTTTGTTTTTTGTTTAGTTTACAGTTTTCTTATCGTTGAGCCAAACCGGACTAAATTTCCTATCAAGTATGTTTGGGTGAGATTTGAACCACCAACCACAAACATCAAAGGCGGTCACATTTGAACCCCCAACCACTGAATCAGCTTCGCAACCTTAAGCGATGTTAGCTCAAAAAAATGGGTCTTTAGTTCAAACGCCATTACTTTTTACTTGCAACATAGAAATTGGCAGTTTTAACCCGATAACAACCACAAGAATTGCGAAGAGCCCACAACTTCAACGCCATATCTCTTTAGGAACAGACTGTTTCTTATTTTTACAGAAGAGAGTGGACTACCCTTAATGCAGTCTGCCCTACTGACCGTTGCAAGACAAGAAATCGACAGATTTAACCGACTGCTTGACACGATTCTGACAAGTCTACATGCCATGATAAGAGCGCTGGCAGGAGAAATCGTTATGTCCGATGCTTTGGAGCAGTCGTTCCATGCGATGCTCCTTCACAGAGTAAGTTGCGTTTTAAGTGATTTTTTTAATACGCTGGTGGGTTTGTATAAATCAAGCAATCGCACGAGTTTTCAAAAAAAAGCAAAAATTAAATTGCATTGCCTGGATTTAAAAACAAATGATGAAAAGAATGCATTGGCCGGGAATCGAACCCGGGCCGCCTGGGTGAAAGCCAGGAATCCTAACCACTAGACCATGTAGGAGACGTGTTTCTTGCATCCAAAATGGCCTCACCAAAAAGCAATCTCTTGAAATGCTTGTACGCGCTACCAGTCCAACAGCCTAGGGGTGTTTACATAAACAAGTTTCTTTTGTTTTTGGTCGAGTTTCTAGTTTTAACGATGCTAATGTACTGGATACGAAAAGGCCTTTGATTGTGTGTCGTGCATTTTCTGCACAACGCCCAAGATTGGCCAAAGCGAGTTTAACTACCATCCTATACAGTTTGAAACAATCGCAACGGTTGACAGCAGAAAGCTCGTTTAGCAACCCGATTTACACATGAAAATTCTTGAACAGTACGGAACTTGTAACGCCTTTTTACTGGTTCAATCAAAATTTTTTTTTTCAGTGAAAACTGTTTTGATTTCCAGGTACCGGAAGCATGGCAGAGCGTTTCATACGAATCCTGTAAGCTACTTGGATCATGGCTCGAGGATTTGCTGCAAAGAGTTGATTTTTTCGCTAAATGGTCACAGATCGTCGTCTCGAACGTGCAGGCGAAGGTACATGTACAGTTGATATTGTTTAAAGAAAAGAAAAGGATATTTTTATGACGTCGACATGATAAGCGGCTAAGGTAGTCTGCTTGCGGCCAAACGTAACTTTTTTTTAAAGCAATTTTTCATCCTCCTTTTGTGAATAGCTTTACGGTTTTGCTTGCTCGTTATTGCCTAAAACTTGCAACAAACTGTTTGATAGGAATCCTTAGAAACCTCACCTAAAATCAGCACAAATAAATGTGAGATATACATAGGTAAGCAATGGCTACTCTGATTTTGGTTCCAACTCATTGAGACCACCGCTTTTTTTGTGCTCATCCGAACAAAAGCCTACTTACAATTGTTTCCTAAAAATGAAACTCAGCCAAATCTCTGTTGGTGAACGTTGAAGACTATATCGAGCGTCAGGAAGAGTGATTCGGGTTCTGTGCATTTTTATTGATGAATAACATTCATAGATTGGGATATCGCGCAAAGAACCAGGAATCGGAGTTAAAAGGCCTGACGACCAACTGGTGGATGCGAACAAGTCACACGGAGAACCAACTAGCTACTGGCTTTCGGCGTTCTTCTTTCCACAAGGTTTGTTGTTAACCAATGATTGATGTATGTTACCATTTTCATTTTGAACTGGTCAAACGTTGCGACTGATTTCGGAAGCTGTTTTAAAACGTCGGAAGTCTGATTTGGAATCTGCTTGAATCGAACATTTTTTAGATGTGGATTAAACATGCTCTTTCATGGATACTTATGCTTAAAATCGCTCAAACAACAGCAGGAATCGGTTTTAAAACTCGCTTTTGTAGGCCGGTGTGTTTACAAGTCTAAAATTTAGGTACAGCCTTAAATATTTAGATTATTGGTGAGTTTTCTTAGGCGGTAAAGAATAATTTTTCGATTTGTTTTACATTTCCTCACGACTGTTAAAGCTTACTTTAAACCCTAAAATAATAAAAATGCATTGGCCGGGAATCGAACCCGGGCCCCCCGCGTGGCAGGCGAGGATTCTACCACTGAACCACCAATGCAACTGTTCCTACACCGGGAATCGAACCCGGGCCGCCTGGGTGAAAGCCAGGAATCCTAACCACTAGACCATGTAGGAGACGTATTCTTTGCATCCAAAATGGCGATACGATCAAAACTTTTCTATAACTCACGTCAAGTACTAATTGATTCAATTAAAGCCATGTTGACTATTTTTTAGTTAAGCCTCATGTGGAATCTTTTTTGAATTCTAGTCACTTTGGTAATAGTTTCAGTCTCAATTTAAGTTCAATCGCCACTTTTGATCGAAAATTTTGGGTTACTTGTCCACTGTTCCTCAAAATTACGCCCGCAAACATATAGGCTTGACGATTTCGCGTGTGCTTCAGATTAGCTTGACCGTTGAGTTTTTTCATGAGTTTTCTTGGGCAAGTAAGAATTGTTTTTCGGTTTCTTTTACATTTCCTCACGACTGTTAAAGATTACTTTAAAACCTAAAAGAGTAAAGATTACATTGGCCGGGACTCGAACCCGCCAGGATTTTTTTTTAACCGAGTTCAAGAACATTGTGAAAAAAGGTACTAATTTTGGCTGGTATTACAGTTTAAAGTTTTTTAGAGGTTTTGGGACTTATTCTATTTGCGAGAAAACCACCAAAGCAAATGTGTTGATTAAAATACAATAGCACCTATGTTACCAATAGCAAAAAGTAATTTAAATTGTGATTACGGTCCTCAATTAAGTTTTGAAATAAATGGAAAAAGCGTTCGTGTCCAAAAGATTGCATTGGCCGGGAATCGAAC
>QXVZ01016137.1:0-20529 GCA_008931825.1 Phallusia fumigata | reverse complement strand
CAAAGTAGCTTGTGAAATTTTACAGTATTTGCTTCTAAAAGTTACAAACATTTAAACTGTCAATTGAAAGGCTTGCCAATCCTAAAAAAAACTATTTGTTCTATTGATTTCAAATAATATAAAACCGTTTGTTGCATCACAGATTGCACGCGATGGTGACGTAAAAAAGATGCGAAAAACAATCGACCAGCTCGATCCGTCGCTTGTTAACAAACAATTAAACATGGGAGACGATGGTGGCCGGACACCACTGTACAATGCGGCTCAGAACAAGCATGTTAAGATGTGCAAACTACTTGTGGAGAAAGGAGCGGGTAAGAACTGGGTTGTGGGTTTCCGTCTAAACCTAGAAATGTTTGTGATAATTTTTGTAGTTTTAAGTCGAGTAGAAACATAAATTTTTCCCAAAAGAATTTTATCCAGACGTTTCAGCTTTTATTATGGGATCACCTTACCTGAATTTTTTTGTTAACATTTACATAGTGTGTAGAACATGCCATTGTGTTGCAACGAATTCTTTGTTTGACCCCCAAAGCCCCATCAGTTACCCTGCTAGCCCCCTAAAATGGGTCAAATTATAAAAACAATGTGCTGTTTTTATTTTTGAAAACTATTTTTTGAATTGGATGAAAACAGTTTGTGGAACATGTGTATCGAATTACTAATTTGAAGCCACGGCCCCAGTGGTTACCTCACTAGACCCGTAAAAGGGATTTTATAAAAACGATGTCCGAATTTGTTGAAATTTACACACTTTGTAGAACATACCATTGCGGTGCATCAATTTCATTGTTTTATCTCATAGCCCAGCAGTTCGCCCCCAAAACTGGCAAAAATTAATAAACAATGTCAGAACTTGACGAAATTTGGACAGTTTGGAGAACATGCCACATATATCTAGAATGATGCGTAATCTACAAACTTGCATGCGTGAGGACCCATGCGTTTCTGCCCGCAGAAATAGTCATGCCACAAATAGCTTGTCTATAGACCCAAGAAATGCTTAGTGAATAAACTGCATTGCAAACATTTCAACAATCGCAGTTGTCATCATCAGTGCATTATTGTCGAACTGAATATGGAGTTATTGTCGGATTATTCAGTTGGTATTGTAGTTATCAAACATTAAGGTTGATGTATTTCTTTAAGTGCTGGTTGCGTTGGAAATGTTACAGTGCTTAGGTTGACTTCCACTTCCGTTTGGAAGTTCCAATTTTCTTACTTTCGAAAAAGCCAGTATAGCGGGAATGTAATTCTTGGAAATACAACCATTTTGCCGTGAAAATATCCAATTTTATTTCCGTAGATATGGAAACGGTGGTTTTTGTGCCAGCGGTTTTTGGAAGTGGTTAGATTTTGGTTCAGGACAATTGTGCACGGTTTATCATTGCTGTGTGCAACGGCCATCTTGCACTTAAGAAAACCAAAACCAAACAAGGTTAAGGCGATGCACTTTCCAGCAAATACTCAAAGGGCATGAAGGAATTTATTTTCTTAGATTGAAACAATATCCGCCCGCAGCCCGCAGCGAAACTCACAAGTTGCTGTAGTGCTTTAATGCGGGTGTTTGTCTTTCACAGATATCAACGTTCGTGACCAGGAGGGTCGAACTGCTCTCCACTGTTTGTTGGGTGAACGTTCAGATGATGACCAAGAGGATCATATCACCGAACTTGCCAAATATCTGTTGGACCGAGGGGCGCGCGTTGATATCAAAGATGAAGTTGGTCATACACCTCTTCACATTGCGGCATGGAATGGTCACGTGGCATGCGCGAAGTTGTTGATTGAAAAGTCGAACGAAGTAAGTTCCGTGCATTACATATAGAAACTTTACTTGCAATCAAGGATGACAGTACGATACAGTACGCAGCAAAAATCATCAAAAGGTGCACTACGGTGGTACGGATGCCCTTCGCAACGAGGTTCGTACTGCACTGCCATCCATGCTTGCAATGTGGTTTCATGTCTCGGTTGTAAGTTGGACCCGTTGTTTTCACCTTAACATTATAAACACACACGAACCAGGTATCGACTTTTGTGGTTTGTTTGGAACTGTTCAAACTTCAGCAGCCAATTTATTCAGCGCTGACGTGCAACTTTTGATTTCATTGCGTGGCTTCATTAGAATCTTGATTTATACCGTTTAATAATGTGCGGCGCAATGTTTTGGTATTCTACTTAATAGATTGTCACCTGCTGAAGCTCAACTGTTTACAAGTGCCTGAAACAAAACGCCGACATACGGGGTTCGAAAAACGCAGCAGTTTCGGAAAAATCTATCCATTATAAAAAGATGTAAAACAAAACTATATATGACGTAACAACAAACACAGTTACGCATGAGTTACCTTGTCACGCATGATTAGTTGCGACTGAACACGCTAAGTCAGCTTTGCGCTGCTGGGATATTGCGATTGTCAGCAAAGCGCATACTCTTGGAGTTGGGTTGGACTATCCGGATAGCGGTTAAACGATTAACGGAGCATTTTTTTTGCCATCCGATATCCGGATATCATTTTAAAACGTTTTACATTTTACGCATTTTTTTTGCAGTAAATTTGCGGTGATAGAAGTTGCGACCATCTTTCTGGTAATTCTATCTAAAACATTATTTAAGTCTCTTTATCTTGTATATTCTCTACCCGCGGTAAAACGGACAAGAGAATTGAAGGGCTATTGTGTCACAGTAAAACACAAAGCGTGAAAACCCTGTATGGGTCTACTTTTCCGTTTCGGAAATGGCGAGAGGGCAGAATGTGAAACATGTCAAAATACGATTTCTTGTAAAGATTGATCACAGGAGCTATAAGAAACTACTTGCTTTTAAACCATAAGATTTAAGTCGATGCAAAGAAGGCAAAAATGAGTTTCTTTAATAGCAGAAACAGTCGGTATTTTAATGGGCACCAGTACGATTGACAGCTTTTTTAAATCAAAGATTCGCTAGAGAGAGTTGTTGCAGAGCTAGCAGCTGTTCACAGAATTTATTTTAACACAATTGTTAAGTTAATGAGGATACTGTAGATTTTGTGGAGGTTGAAAGGTTAAAAAAATAGTAGCGATGTTCCGCACAAGTCCGGTAAAAAACGAAATTCTGCCAAAACATATCCAAGCACAATTCAATACGGAGTTCGGGTTAATTCCAGACTCGAAGTCCATGGAACAGTCTTCTCGAAATGTTTGTAAGAGTGGGGAAATGTATCAGAGTGGCTCTTGTTGAGACTATTATTGATCGGAAAATTAGGATTCTCAAAATTCTGGTTGATGTTTTAGAACCTGTCAAGCACTCTGTAGATTGGCTTTGTAGGACTCTACACTGCTGACAGCCGAGCGGATTCACGATTTTGTACTTAAAACTCTCTCCAATTCTTATTCCGCCTACTCGATATCTCTTAAGTCTCGTTTTGGAGCAAGAATCAAAGAAAGAAGAGACACATCTCTTGTCCATCCACTTGAAGATTTGATGATCCTAAATTCCTAATTTTCTCATGGAGATTAACCTTGACATGTTTGGCGAATATGGAAACAAAACCAAAGTGCACACAACGCTAATACAAAGGTTGCTTGGAGTTGGAGTAACTGAACCTGTTTCTGTTTGAAGCTTCAGGAAAAAGACCAACTAATCTCCAAGCTCTGTATCCTATTATTCAACTCACTTCTGTTCAACCCAAAGCGAAAGAGCATTCAGTGCATGTGGACTCTTTGCCACAAAACTCCGGTCCCGTTTAAATAATCCCACAATCGATGCGTTATGCTTTATAATGCGCTGCAGAAGCAGTAAATGTTGAACATTCGTGATTTTTTGTGTGTAAACCATGTGTAGATAATTAAAATGAAATTCTGTCACAGTTGGAGTTGAGTTTAAATGATTAACCGACTTATTGTGAAAAAAGACCGGTTGTCTCGTATTTAGCGTTTATTATTCGGTTAACTAAAACAGAAATATTCGGATATATCCGTTATCCAGATAGTAATAATTATCGATTTCCGAGCTAACCCTACTTGGACTTATCGCTGAGTGATTCCTGTGACGACATTTTGGCAGCTCTGACGAGACACAACCTGGCAGCCATCGTAGTGGGGAGGCGGAATAGTTAAATAACAAACAATCTTAGTAACCTAGCTGGCATGTGCTGGTATTTGGGGGTATAGAAAAACACATGTACAAATTTGTCAAAGTGTGTTTTGTGCATCAAACTGTTTTTGTTGTGTTACTGATATTATGGGAAGGCGACTTAGTAATGAGACGAACTGAATTTCAGGAATTTTCTCCGTCGCTTGTTGATGAACAACTAAACATGACAAACATTTTTGGCTTCAGACCACTGCACAATGCGGTAAAGTATAAACATGTTGAGATGTGCAAACTACTTGTGGAGAGGGGAGCGGGTAAGATCTGTTACAATTCATAGTGTTGTGGGTTTCCGACATTATTCTAAACATAACGAAAAATAATTATGACAATCAAAAACTAAGCTTAATGCATTTTTCTTGCACATTTGTCACACAATACTTGCCATTCGCATGCAAAACAGCGCCACCACGTGACCACGCAAATGTGATACCGAGTTTTGTTTTCACAATTTATTTAAACCTGTACCACCCAAATTCGGCCTTGTAAAAAGGTAAACTACAAAAAATGACGGTGAATCTGATGGGTTGTTATGATCATCGGTGAGACCGTGGCATCAAACAAATCTAAGAATACTTTCGATAAATCCTCAATTAAAACTATTCCTGCCGTGACTCAGAAGTTGCTGTAGTGCTTTAATGCGGGTGTTTGTCTTTCACAGATATCAACGTTTGTGATGAGGAGGGTCGAACTGCTCTCCACTGTTTGTTGGATGAACGTTCAGATGATGACCGAGAGGACCAAAGGATTCAACTTGTCAAATATCTGTTGGACCGAGGGGCGCGCTTTGATATCAAGGATAACAAAGGTCATACACCTCTTCACAATGCTGCACGTAATGGTCACGTGGCATGCGCGAAGTTGTTGATTGAAAAGTACAAGGGAACGAACGAAGTAAGTAAATAATTTTGTTTAAAAGTAAAATGACAACAATTATTTAGAAAAAAACGATGAATTTATGTTTTCGCTTATTCATTTGGAAACACAACTCCAGTGTAGCTTGACATTTTGTATTTTCTAGCTGTTCATATTTACAAACTAAATAAAAATCTTTATTTTTTGTACTTGCCGCAAAATCGTGCACTCTTCTAAATCAATGATTCCTGTGGAGTCTTTCGTTTAGAACAGTAATTCTCAAACTGTGTGCAATATTCGTTTTTGAGTCTCATTTGATTTTGCGTCAATTTTTTCAGGATGTTTTTTTGACTGGATCGGTACAGAAAAAAAATCAGATTTTATTACCTCATGGTGTTAGCGTGACTCATCAACAACTGACAGCAATAATGAGATTGATTGTGAACAATCGCCTTCTTTTGTTAATTGTGATAGGCTAACAATGTTTGTTATATCATGCTTTAAAAGACGCTGTGTAACTCTTCCGTTATATACGGCAGCAACGCAGTCAAACAAGACCTTTTCAAAACAGTCACAAGACTAAACCTTACCACATTCTTGTCCAGTTAACAACTTTAAACTACAACGAAGTTAAGAATGACGTAATATACTTGTTACAAGGTTAATAGTTCTTAGCCTTTTTTAAAAGCTTTTAAAAACTAAAACTGACCACGCCCTATTAACAACACTACCAACTGGCAATTACTCTGTGTGTGTTTATTCTAGCAGAAACAATTATGTTATAATGCCAAGAAACATAATTTAATACGAGTACTAAATATATGTCCAATGTAATAATTAGAAATGCTGTATGTGAAAATAACATTTATTTTATAAATATAAGAAATATTACCTACACCATGATGTATGGGAAAAGTCATCCTTCTAAGTTTTTGGTAAATTTGTGCAGAGAAAATGGACAGAATATTTCAGTTATGAAAATTCGAATTATAGTAAACCTAGATAACTAGGAATTACCCTTGCAGATGTTGGTGAAAGTATTTATCAATTCAAGGGACAAAACACTGCATACCCCACTTCATTATGCTTGCTGGCGTGGGCACGCTGAGATGGTTCGTCTTCTTCTAGAGTAAGTACCATGTTCACATAAGGACTGGTTATAATATGTTCACATATGCATGACGTCATCTGGTTAGTTTTGTATTGTTGTGGGAATGGCAAATCTTCCTGGCAGCAAAATAGGTCGCTAAAATAGTTAAACAACGTAGTCACCAATTGTAACTTCACCTGTTAAAGCAGAGCTTGGAAAACTGCCAGTGCGACATCTCGGCATAGTCAGTTATTTGTTATCTGCTGCTGAATTACTAACGTACATTCAGTAGAGGTTAAAAAACAAACTCACGCCATGCGATCTTACACGCACTTGTGATGTCATAATATGTTTGGCAGCCCATTGAATTTAAGTTTACACTGCACTATTTAACGATGTACTATACTACAGAATATAGCCAGAACTTTACAAAAATGAAAACGAGAGGTCAGAGAGCCGCGGTTTGATTTCGATTCCGCCAAACTCATAATGGATCCCCTTCCTGAAAGGGGACATATATTGTTTTCACTCTGTTTTTTTTTTTCTACCCTTGCAGCTTGTCCATGCACTTTTGGCATGAAATGTTTGATGAATTTAGATGAAACTTTTACAGCTGGTAGATATGTCAAGGAGTTCTGTCATCAGTGTTGTTTGACCCCATATCCCAATGGTTACCCCACTAGCCCCCTAAAATGGGCAAATTGTTAAACAATGTCCGAATTGAATGAAATTTAGATAGTTCGTAACACATGTCATTGTGGTGCTAAAATTAATGTGTTTTACCCCATAGCCCCAGCAGTTACCGACTAGCCCCCTAAAATGGGTCAATTATTAAAAACTATCTGAATTGGATGACATGTAGACAGTTTGTATAACATGTCATTGTGGTGGATTTGTTGCTGTGTTTTACTCTATACCCCTGGCAGTTAACATACTAGACTTTTAAAGTTTGAGGTTAGGTCATAGTTAGTTATATTGTAGCGGCCCTGTAATTCTGCTACAAACGTGTGACGCGAAGCGACCGTTTTCTCGCGTTTCTCGTATTGCCTTTATAAGTGCTGTAACTTGGTTCTTTCATTATTCAATTTCCTGATTGTACAATAAAGTGGTTGTCGCCTCAATATTATCAATTCTGTCATTTCATTGTATGATTTATGTGAAATTACATATTCTACAACTTTGCATATCTGCAGAAACAATTATGTTATAAAAAGCTTAAGTAACTATGGGACCCAATGTGAAATGAAATGGTGAATATATATGCATTTTGAAGTTGAGTGATAGTGTGTATAGAATGGCAATATTGTGAAAGCCACCCTTCTAGTTTTGTGATTGTATTTACAGATTTAAAGCTGATGTGTCGTATCGTGTCTGCCTAGAAGGATGGAACGCGTTGGATTGCGCCATCATTTGTGGAAATACTTCTTGTGCCCGAGTGATAATAGAAAATGAAAAGTGGAGGGAGACTTTGAGAAACTACTGTGAAAAGAGCATGTATGGTTGTAAGTCAACAGACTATGATGTTGTCAACTACATAAACTACACAACATAAGCGCAAATCTGGTAAAAGTTTTAAAGAGGCAACTTTTTCAATTGCTAAAATTCTTATTGACTTTATTCACTGTCAGTTACATTAATTCATAAAATTCCATGTTATATTATTACCTGGCTAACTATTTTTTTACAAATGTTTCATTTAATATTCGTAAAACGCCTTACTGAGACCTTATAGTTGTCAGTGCCGCGTCAAAGTGCTGGTTGATCCCCGTTGTGCACCGGTTAAGCCGTACACATAATGAAACACTGTTGATGATTTCTGTGAGGAAATGACACATAGGAAGTGACGTGTGCTGGGATACACCGACACA
Source organism: Phallusia fumigata (assembly GCA_008931825.1). NCBI lineage: Eukaryota > Metazoa > Chordata > Ascidiacea > Phlebobranchia > Ascidiidae > Phallusia > Phallusia fumigata. The sequence continues at coordinate 12,581 of QXVZ01016137.1, read as the reverse complement.
TCATTAGTGACGTCATAATGCGTTTCTGTGTTTTCGAAACTAACCGCCTAATTGTCGAGGGGACAAATCAACACAATCCCCAACTCCCAATTATTTTGGGAAGTTCCCCCTCTTTTCACACCATCTCCGGATGAGACATGTAAAAATTTCTGTGTTGACGTATTTCCCGATTTATGAATCTTATCTCAGATGAGGCAACGAAAACTCCCATGAGAAAGTTGATTCGGAAAATGCCGGAGATTGCTGAAGAAGTTTTTACAAAATGCATCGAAAGTAACAACTTACCTGTTGACCATGAAAACTTCGGGGTGAGAAGAATTATTTTTGACTACCAGCGTTATTTGGTCCAATTTGGTTAAGGTCGACGCATCAAAGCTCCTGAGCTTGCAAGGACAGAATCCTGGAATCCTCACACAGGTGTTTTGCCCTTGTTTGTTTATTATCTTTTAAAATAGAAACCGAGACAAAAAAATCAAAATCAGAGTTTGACTAAGAAACATGAATTCCCATAACAAAAGCTTGCATTGCGTTATGTCACTTAAATCCCTTTGGGTTACGGCTTTTTGTGGCACGTTACGTCATCAATGCGTTTTTATAAACTCCAGATATTTGAGCGATTATTGTTACATTTTAAGATATTTCGATAGTGGTCTATATTTTATTTTTTCTGTGGTATAAAAATCCCTTAGAAAAGAATGATCACTGCTTTATTCATTTAGAGTGCATGGTAGACACAAAAATTGGCAAAATAATTTTTTTTGTCCCCTGCAGCTTGTCCATGCACTTTTGGCATGAAATGATTGATGGATTTGGATGAAACTTTCACAGCTGGTAGATATGGTCAAGGCGGTGTGTCATTAGTTTAGTTTAACCCCATAATCCCAGTGGTTACCCCGCTAGCCCCCTAAAATGGGTCAAGTTGTTAAACATTCTCCGAATTGGATGAAATTTGGACAGTTTGTTTAACAAGTCATTGTGGGGCAGTAATTGATGTGTTTTACCTTATAGCCCCAGCTGTTACCCCACTAGCCCACCCCCTAAAATGGGTCAGGTTGTTAAACATTCTCCGAATTAGACGAAGTATAAACAGTTTGTATAACATGTCATTATGGTGAATTTGTTGCTGTGTTTACCCTATAACTCTGGCAGTTAACTAGCCTTTTTGAAGTTTGTAGGTTGGGTCATAGTTACTTATATTATTAATTCTGTTTAATTCTGTCATTTCTGTCATTTCATCTGTCATTTCATTTTTCATTTCATTTTTTCATTTTTTAATTTACATAATATTAAAGAAAAAATATCTGCTTCTGTTCTGTACATACATTCATAGTGAACCACAATTTCTACAACTTTGCATGTGTGGGGACCCATGCGTTTCTGCCTGCAGAAACAATCATGTTATAAAAAGCTTAAGTAACTATGGGACCTAATGTGAAATGACATGGTAAATATACATGCATTTTTAAATAAGGTAACAGTGTATATGGAATGGCAATATGGTGAAAGCCACCCTTCTAGTTTAAAATTTGTAACAGGTTACGTTTGATTATGAATTCTTGGATGATGAATTTTCCTACAAAAACTGGTCCATGGGCAAAGGAGCTTCCAGGGTGAGTTAGAAGACCTAGTTTTAAAGCACGTGATTTCAGTTTTATTTTTCCGTTGTACATTCGTATTTTAGAAGGCGCCTACAACATTTGGTTTACGAATTTTTAACTTAATTCCCAATTTCTCACAACCTAGTTTATTCAAGTTAAAATGCTCGCGTTGAAAACCACGAAACACCAATGTACACGAGTTCGTCATTCATTTGAACGTGATCCGGTTTGTCATCGACTTTGCAACAATTCATGAAAGTAAATAGATTGACGCAATCGCACCGATAAAGCAATTTTCTTGTTCGTAAAAGTCCCGCGCATCACTAACATAAACCTGTCACCAATATTTTAATCAATTAACACCTGACCAAGTTTAACTTTGTTTTTTCATGTTGTTGATTATTTTAATCTTGTTTATTAATTTGTGGCGGAATGCAAATTATCTTGGACTGGATTTGACTTTTAACCACTAGGTGGTGCATTGTATACATTAGAAAGATTAACTTAACAGAGCACTTGGTCGAATGGTCCAAGGCGCTCGACCCATATTCAGAAATAAAAAACCTGATCGGGATTAGTTCTCGGGATCGTCTGGGTTCGAACCCCGTGAAAAAAAAATAAATAAAAAAAAAGCAAGAAATTGTCGAACAGACTGGGTCGCTCGACCTGTGTAAAGACGTTTGGGATTCGATAGGTTCGAAGCNATCGGGATTTGTTCTCGGGATCGTCTGGGTTCGAACCCCGTGAAAAAAAATAAATAAAAAAAGCAAGAAATTGTCGAACAGACTGGGTCGCTCGACCTATGTGAAGACGTTTGGGATTCGATAGGTTCGAAGCCCGTGAAAAAATAAACGATTTATTCCACAGTGTATACGTCACATCATTTTATAATCTTGTTTACATTTTTAGATCATGTGATTGTAATATAATGATTTTCATGACAGGTTTATGATGAGGATGGTCATGTGGTTAAACGTGCAGTTCCATACACTAATGATCCAAACTTGCTGAAGAAAAACCACCCATTGAACATTATGGTAAATCATATTTTGGTTTAAATTACAGTTCTAAGGTTCTTGCATGAGTTAATACTGGCAGACCCTATTTTTAATGTGAAGGTTGAAGAGAAGCAAAAGAAGCTCTTGCGCCACCCACTGGTGGTTAGTTTGTTGAACCACAAGTGGAGAGCTTATGTCAGGGCTGTCTATTATCCCAATCTACTGCTCTATCTGATCTTTATGGGAGTTTTCAACTCTTACATGTTGACGATGCCTCCACCTTATTCCATTGGTAAGTTTACTACGTCCATATGCACAGAATACTTACTCCTAGATACACGAACCGACAAACACATTGTGACGTTACAAATAGCTGTTAATTCTCACACAGATTCGGGCAACGTAACGCAATCATGTGTGACGATTATCACTGAAGCGCAACCGATGTATGGATCTTGTTATAATTACAACTCGTGGGGAATTGTTGCCAAATACTTTGTCATTTTCCTTTCAGCCATCAGTCTATCTAAAGAGGTGACGATTTCTATTTAACATTCTGTTTGTAACTTTCCCCAAATTTTCGCTCCAAGCTGCCACAAAATATCCTTCAGTTTGTCATCCCGACTTTTCTCCGTCATTTTGACTTTTTAATAAACTCGTGCGACATGTGTTGAAATACCACATGAAATGCCTTCGTGTACCATCTGTTGGGAAACACTGCAATAAACAATTAGCAGGCAATGGCCGTTAAGTTTAAATGAATAATATGACGTCAAAGTGAATACAACCTGCTGTTGCATTTTAAGAAGATAACGGTGTATGAGACAAAGACATGCCATTGTGACGCAATAATAACGATGTTAGGGCGACAGACGAGAAGATAAACATGCGCCATACAAACAGCACGCTGGTGTGATGAATACTAATCAATTTTAACAATCCTTTTGTCATGTACTCTTTTTTTTTCAGTACTTCTGCATACACTAGGGGAAGGGGTGGCCCCATTTGAACAACACCCCCCTCCCCCATACCCGAGATCCTACACTAAACCAAATCTATTTTTTCTTTGCCAGTTATACCAGGTTTACTCGCAAAGAATTTCTTACTTCAAGAGTTTCACAAATCTATTCGAAGTTTCTCTTTACATTCTCGCGATTCTCACTGTTTATTCAGACACAAGTTCAGCTGGACCCAACTTTGTCGGTGTCAGAGAGGTGAGTTATTGACCTCCGGAAGTTCCCTAATTCCCTAATGTTTCTATTTTGTTGTTCACAGGATTGGCAGTGGCAAGTCGGAGCAGTCAGTATTTTCCTATCCTGGATGGTTTTGATCATGTTTATAAGAAAGTTGCCAACATTAGGAATATTCGTTCTAATGTTCAACCATGTTCTCTGGACATTTATGAAATTCTTTGTCATCCTCGTTCTCTTTATATTTGGATTCGCGTTCAGTTTCCACTGTTTGCTGCAAAACCAGGTGGGTCTTGCGTAGGCGACGAGGAACCTCTTTCTGCAGGTATCAGTAAGCTGCTCACACGTCGCTCAGGGTCAGACCTTTAGCGAAGGGCTGTCTTTGCTTGTTTGGACAGTTTAGTTTCTTGCCCCTCTGCTATGCGGTCAGGCGTCTTATCCGTTAAACGAACTGTACGTGAAGTGAAAGGCCGATCGCAGTTTGACATTATTACAAACCCTTAACGCTGCTGATAGCGAACAACATTTGCGGGCCACAAGTCCATTTTTCTCTTTTATTCTGCGTACCAGCGTACTGTGAGTCTCATAATCTCTAGGTGAAATAACGAATATCACAAGCCAAAAACAAGCGGACATATCTGGGCTTTGAAACGTTCAGAGCTCGAGGTCAGTTACGACGTCACAAAACCATCGTTCAGCTTCACGAAGCATTGTGAAATGCGTTAGTTGAGCAGCCGTTAATGTGAAAAGAAGGAATTTTTAAACATTGGTTTCGGCGGACCACATATGCCCCATGGAAACTAGGCAACTTAAATATTAATATTTCTTCACAAGGTTTTTACACTTTACGACATTACTGGGTTAACCTTTGTTTAATGATTATGTGGTCACTACAGGTCCCTTTCCACACATGACGTAATAGGGTGTGGCGTCATAATGAAACATTGTTTGTGACGTTGTAATTTAATAGGGTGTAAGGTGAAATATTCCTACGCGAGCTCTTGATAAAATGGCCTTTATAACGTAGTATGCATTTCAACAATGGTGGATCGCGGTGATCAAGACTTCGATTTTGATGACGGGTGAATTCCAGTTTGACGAGATTTTTCTGTCTGAAGTTGCTGCGATCGAGACTGGAGCTGATAACCACACAATTACTGTCTCCACAGTGAGTTAAAATATTGCCAGAAGTTGTGTTGATGTATTGACCTAAATCACGGGGTGGTCAATTTTGGACTCAGCTATTTTTTTAAGAGCTTTTGTGCAAAGCTGTCTGGGTCATGGAACTAAATAACTTTGTGCTCAATTTGTCTGATGTGTGTGACAAAGCTAAGCAAATTAAATGAGCAAGTACCAGTTTCATAGGCACAACAGTAAGCTGAAAGTGACATTCAGTATTTCACAGGTGAACTACCGAGCTGTATCTTACATCTTCTTCATAATCTTCGTCATTATAATGAGCATCATCATCATGAACTTACTGGTAATACTTTAACACTGATGTTTTTCTTCACATTCTGTTTTGAAAACATTGTCTTACTTGCATGTTGGTGAAAAAGTGCTTAATACATATTATTTCCTCTAAGTAACGCACGTCGTTGTCTAGATTCGATCCCATAACCATCTGATCTTCACAGGTTGGTCTGGCTGTGGACGACATTAACGGAGTTCAAAAAAATGCCGAACTTGAAAGTTTGGCAATGCAGGTAAACGTTAGGTAAAACCGTTTAGGATAAAAAATAATGATGTACCAAAATTACTGAAACTTTATTCGTTGTATGAATAACAATATCTTCTTCAAATCAAGACATTCTAAAGTTGTTTGAAAGTCGTCGTCTTAACCCCACATTTCTGTACTCTTGTGTGAAAGTTTGTTTTCGTGGTAAAACTTCGTAACTTTGTGTTATGTGAGAATATGTTTTGCAGGTGAAACTGACTCTAGATATCGAGTACAAGTTGCCACTGTCCATTCGACGTTGGGTTAAGCGAAAAAATCGGGAGTTCTTCCCAAACGAGTACCGAAAGAGACCTTCTGTCATACAGTGGTTGTATTCGGAGAAAAACTTAAACCTTTCGACAATCAAAGAAGTCCTCAATCCTGAAAAGGTGGGTAACATAACAGTGTANTCATACAGTGGTTGTATTCGGAGAAAAACTTACACCTTTCGACAATCAAAGAAGTCCTCAGTCCTGAAAAGGTGGGTAACATAACAGTGTACTTGTGCCCGCGTGGGGGTAACTAGGAAATTTCTCTGAGACCGCAAAACATGAAATCTCTGACTATTTGTTTGAAAAAGAAAACAGAATCAGCATACTACGTAACTATCTTGTTTTCTGCCGCTTCGATTGGTTTGATTAAAATTAACAAACAAACAAACAGATTGCTCTCAACGTATTTTAGAAACTGAACCTTTTAATGTGTTGGTATGTAATTGTTGATTTTTAGAACGAGCGCGACAAGTTTGAAAAGCAAGTCGAACTCCTGGATGGGAAGGTCGAATCTTTGAATGGGAAGGTCGATTCTCTGAATGGGAAGGTCGGGTCATTGAATGGGAAGGTCGGGTCATTGGAAAGGAAGCTAGTCAACCTTGACGAACGTTCAAGGTCAATGGAAGCTATGATGTCAGCGATCGTGTCACATTTTAATATCGGTGGAGACGAAAAAAAGGACGATGATGAAAGCAACCCGTGACGTCACTATCTACTTCGTCATCAGTTTATTTGGACTTTCTTCCAGCAAAATATTTGAAAAGTGAGCTTTGAGGAATTGCTTGGTGTAAATTTACTTTGGTTTAAAATTGTCACGTGACAGATCAAACTTGTTTGTTGAATAAAGCATAAATGAATTGTTTTAAATAAATCATCGTTGTGAATGATATAAACGCTCTTGTAGTTTTTCTTAATATGGCATTGTATTTAATTTCGCTTCTGCGCGCAAGAATGTAATCACTTAAATTGTAGTGTATGTAATTGATGTAGTTTTGATATGAAAGGAGTGGAAAGGTAAGAATAAAAAATGAGGAATTTTACGCTGAGAACTAAGTTTCATTTGAATTTTTGTGCCTAAAAGTATTTTTAAGTGATTTATTAATATTTATACTGAACGAAAAGACAAAAGGAAATAAGTGAATTCTCAGCAACTAACAAAAATAGTTTCATTTCCTAAAAAAAAGCCCAGAACCAATAAAATACAAGCTTCAAATGTATGACCAGATCATTGTACATTATCAGTGGTAAATTTTCATTATCGTTTAAATATGAGTTGACAAGCCGAGCTAAAATCCAATTTTCTACATCTCATGGGATGTAGAGTTTAAAATCATGTCACGGTTGAGTGGTTTTACGATTTTAGCATGAGGTTGCAGAGTATTCTATGGTTGCAGATTGTTTGTTCACATTTTTTCGAAGTAAATTAAACATACAGTGATGTAAATTAGTTGTTTTATGATATGTCGTTTATCGTAAAGGCGGAAGTTGGCAACAAAATATTTGTTCAAAAGTATGATAATGTGGGGTTGGCCGGTTAGCTAACGTTAAAAATTTTGCTTGAGCTTTTTTGTCACAAAAAGATCAGGACCATCCGTACTGGCGTCAGTCTTAAATCATCTGTTTTCCAAAATAAATACTGAGTGTAAAATAACATAATTATTGATTTATTTTGATCCAATTAATTTGCATGTGTGTTATTGTTTTCTTCAACAGGCCTTAGATCAGGATTATTTGAAAGATCATCTAAAAAAACACATAGATGGAAATGCCGCCATGGCAAAGGATGAATCCAAACATCAATAAGTCATCTGTGGTAATGGAGCATGTTTTGACCTTGACATTCATGCTTCAGCAAAGCATTGTTTTATGTTGCAGAAACCAAAGATTGTGAAAGAACCTCTGGAACCTGGTTTCATCCCAACATGATTGTCTTGGTGTTTTTGTCACTAATTGCTTTGTAGTAGTCTCCAGTAATTGATTTTTGGGCTTGAGAATGTCTGCTCTTGTGCCTGCTTGTGTAATGGTGCCTGGGATACGCTTGCCTGATGTGAAGATTGTGGGTGAGGTCCTCACAATGAAACGTCAAGTATGGCTGCGGTGAACTGTTTGAAGTTTGGGTTTCAATGCTTGATAAGTAGGGTTTTTTGTTGGTTGATTTTGGTTTGTGGTTGTGTTTCATGGCTGTTTACTGACTTTGGCTGGCAACCTCACTCTTGATTAAAGGGATTGTGTTGTTGTGATTCAGGTCTGTGTCTGCAAGGGTAATACATTGCACTGTTGCTGGCTGATTTAAGGATGGATGTTTTGTTGAGGTTTGTGTTACCTGATGTCACTAATGTTGCAGAGCTTAGTTGGCCGGGAGAGCATTTAGGCTTGAGCGATGACCCTGCAGCATTTAGCTGATGATTGCAATGTTAGTCAAGTCTGTGTGTACAGTGCTGGGCTTAATGAGAGATTAGGTAAAATATTATTGCTTTGTCACATTTGGAACCGAAGTTTGGTTCAATCCTTGCTGGCTGACTGTTGTAACAATCACTTCCTGTGTCTGCTGCCAAAGCTTGTTTTGTGGATTTGTTAATATTGTGGTGTGTCCATGTATGTGAATGTGCCTGTGCCTGTGCCTTGAATTTGTTTTCATCAGTTAAATAAAATGTTGAATGGCGTCTGTATCCTGACTGACTGATGTGTTGGTTGTTGTTGGGTAGCACAATCAACACATGAAGTATAGTCTGTGTTGCATTGTTGAGGTTGGGTTTGATATGCCTGATTTATGTTCGGAACAGTTTGGGTAATGTTGGATGAATACAAATTTAGCTGACTGAGGCCAGGTTGTCTCCTTGCATATTCCGAGTATTGAATTGTTGTTAGTATTAAGTATGTGTGTGCTTGATGTTTTAGCTAATATTGGCTTGACCAAACAACCAACTAATACTGGGCTGTATTCTATTTAATTGTAGACAATGCATTGGCGGATTAAGCTGATGTTCAGAAGGCAATCTTCCATTGCTGATGGATTCACCTGCAACAAGTGAGTTCATAAAAAAAGTTGTTGAGGGGTTTTGTTTGAATGCTGGAAGGTTTGTGGAGTTCAGTATGCATACATTTACACTGTCACCTAAAGCAATTTCTGACTATCCAAAAATTTTTACTAGCCTAGTGAATGTGAAGCCATAGTAGATGTCTTGGACCTCTGTATAGTGGTTAAATATTTAAACAATGTCCGAATGGGATCAAATTTGATTGGATTTTAAGGTTGGGTCGTTGTTTGTTGTTGATTGTTTTGTTAACCCCAATTGTTACTCGGCCCCCTAAAATGATGTTATAAATCACTATGGAAATTATGGGATGCAATGTAAGTGTAGTAAATATAAGCAAGTATCGCTTTTAATGGGGTAAAAGTATGTGTGGAATGACAATATGTTGAAACTAAAAGCTGCGAATTTAGTTTTTTTTTGTTACATTTTGTTTTCTGACTTAAATGCTGTGATTACTGGAATATTGATGAAATTCCTGAAGTGAATAATATGACAGCAATGTTCGCACATTTCTCCAGAGGTATTTCCTGAGAGTGTAATGTTTTGTTTATTTTGATTAGAAGAGTTGATAAGATCTGTTTTCCAGTAAACTTTGGTCGTAAAAGTAACTTTGCTCCCAAAGTAGGAAAAATACTATACACTCTAGGCTGTCTGCAAGTAAACTGTTGTTGAGTGAAACTTATAGTGAACAATCTTCAGTGTGAATGTTTTCACAGATTGATTTTTAAGTAGCACAACTTTCCTTGTGCTTGTAATTATTTCATATTACTTTATCCTGGAACTAGTCACTGCTGCTGTTTGTTCATCTATTTCACAAGAAAATATTGAATCCGCGCAGCTGACCTCAACTTGTTTAAATTCGAACTGTACCTCTATCTCCTTTTTGTATTTTTATCGCGTTTTCTCAACCCTACCCTACTTGCTGCACAACTAACCAAGTTACAAGTTATGTTTTGAGACTTGTTGCTTGGTGAACAATTCTTCCGTTTACGCATTTTCTTGTGCTGCGTTTATTATTTCGCTGTGTCCTGTGTCACATTAGGAAGCCAAACTTAGATCATCATTCAGGGAGCCCGACAGGCTTTTTAAGTTGTCCTTTGCACTTATAAACGTAGGCGGATGCAATCACTTTCCGCTTGTGAGCTTGTCACGTGTCGCTCAGGGTTCGATCGTATTCCGGCGGCTGTCATCGCGTGATTGGACAATTCTGTTTTTTGCCCCTCTGCGGTTTNAATCCTTGCTGGCTGACTGTTGTAAGAATCACTTCCTGTGTCTGCTGCCAAAGCTTGTTTTGTGGATTTGTTAATATTGTGGTGTGTCCATGTATGTGAATGTGCCTGTGCCTTGAATTTGTTTTCATCAGTTAAATAAAGTGTTGAATGGCGTCTGTATCCTGACTGACTGATGTGTTGGTTGTTGTTGGGTAGCACAATCAACACATGAAGTATAGTCTGTGTTGCATTGTTGAGGTTGGGTTTGATATGCCTGATTTATGTTCGGAACAGTTTGGGTAATGTTGGATGAATACAAATTTAGCTGACTGAGGCCAGGTTGTCTCCTTGCATATTCCGAGTATTGAATTGTTGTTAGTATTAAGTATGTGTGTGCTTGATGTTTTAGCTAATATTGGCTTGACCAAACAACCAACTAATACTGGGCTGTATTCTATTTAATTGTAGACAATGCATTGGCGGATTAAGCAGATGTTCAGAAGGCAATCTTCCATTGCTGATGGATTCACCTGCAACAAGTGAGTTCATAAAAAAAAGTGTTGAGGGGTTTTGTTTGAATGCTGGAAGGTTTGTGGAGTTCAGTATGCATACATTTACACTGTCACCTAAAGCAATTTCTGACTATCCAAAAATTTTTACTAGCCTAGTGAATGTGAAGCCATAGTAGATGTCTTGGACCTCTGTATAGTGGTTAAATATTTAAACAATGTCCGAATGGGATCAAATTTGATTGGATTTTAAGGTTGGGTCGTTGTTTGTTGTTGATTGTTTTGTTAACCCCAATTGTTACTCGGCCCCCTAAAATGATGTTATAAATCACTATGGAAATTATGGGATGCAATGTAAGTGTAGTAAATATAAGCAAGTATCGCTTTTAATGGGGTAAAAGTATGTGTGGAATGACAATATGTTGAAACTAAAAGCTGCGAATTTAGTTTTTTTTTGTTACATTTTGTTTTCTGACTTAAATGCTGTGATTACTGGAATATTGATGAAGTTCCTGAAGTGAATAATATGACAGCAATGTTCGCACATTTCTCCAGAGGTATTTCCTGGGAGTGTAATGTTTTGTTTATTTTGATTAGAAGAGTTGATAAGATCTGTTTTCCAGTAAACTTTGGTCGTAAAAGTAACTTTGCTCCCAAAGTAGGAAAAATACTATACACTCTAGGCTGTCTGCAAGTAAACTGTTGTTGAGTGAAACTTATAGTGAACAATCTTCAGTGTGAATGTTTTCACAGATTGATTTTTAAGTAGCACAACTTTCCTTGTGCTTGTAATTATTTCATATTACTTTATCCTGGAACTAGTCACTGCTGCTGTTTGTTCATCTATTTCACAAGAAAATATTGAATCCGCGCAGCTGACCTCAACTTGTTTAAATTCGAACTGTACCTCTATCTCCTTTTTGTATTTTTATCGCGTTTTCTCAACCCTACCCTACTTGCTGCACAACTAACCAAGTTACAAGTTATGTTTTGAGACTTGTTGCTTGGTGAACAATTCTTCCGTTTACGCATTTTCTTGTGCTGCGTTTATTATTTCGCTGTGTCCTGTGTCACATTAGGAAGCCAAACTTAGATCATCATTCAGGGAGCCCGACAGGCTTTTTAAGTTGTCCTTTGCACTTATAAACGTAGGCGGATGCAATCACTTTCCGCTTGTGAGCTTGTCACGTGTCGCTCAGGGTTCGATCGTATTCCGGCGGCTGTCATCGCGTGATTGGACAATTCTGTTTTTTGCCCCTCTGCGGTTTGGTCTAGGACAGGGGTATCCAACATTTTTTTAACGCCGGCAAATTTTATTGAGGTGGAGGCGCCGCGGGCCAGCGTTTTTATGAAGTTTTTGACAATCAAATTAGTACGCAAATACACGACCACACAGCGATAATATCAGCCTTATGGATTCGTGCTTCGTCAGTACCATGTACTCTTTTTCTTCTTGCCGGTAAATAAAGTTTCATAAAAAGATTTTACGTGAAGTCGCCTATACCCAAAACCTTAATCTAAATTTTGGGGGGTCATGCGTAACTAACACAATTTAAAACCACTATAGTGGGCCGCACTTTGAACAATCCTGGTCTTCGAGGTTCCGGTCCGGTGTCTTATTAGTGGATAGAACTTTAGGTAAAGTTGAGGGCCAGTCGAAGTTTGGCAATATTGCAAACTCTTCGCAGAAAGTGAACAACATCACACAGGCCACTCGTCAAAACTTCAACTTTATTTTGCGTTACAGCTTACATCTCGTCTCACAAACTCAAGGTAGAATAGGAATATAATAAAATGTGAATGACATATAGGCGGAAATACATGTGGTTATAACACAATAAGCTTCTTTCTCTAGCGATTACGACGGACAGAGCTTCCTTCTAGTTTTAAGAAACGCTATTTTGTTCAAGTAAAACATGCGACACACTACCGCTCGCTCCCTATATGACTGTCAAGCGAGTCAGCAACGGCAAAAAACGTAGTTGGGAATAGCGGAGATGATTTATGGATCTGTTCCAACCGAAAGGGTTATTCGGAAAGATGACAACCCC
>QXVZ01016113.1:0-40341 GCA_008931825.1 Phallusia fumigata | reverse complement strand
CGAAGTCGGCTGGCAAAGGTTTGAAGATGTCGGTGTATGGAATACAGCGTCTCATTGCGATGTTACGCCTTTCACTGCTAATTTGCTTTTATGTTCAACACATGAGTTGGTTGGGATAGGTGTGTGTTTTGCCTGACAGCCATTACACGCAAAGTCATGTGGATTTTATCATGAGTGCTGCTGTTCGAACAAAAAAAACAGCAGCCAATTTGTGCTCTGTCATTTGTTACATAAATATATAAAGCAGAAATGCAGAAAAGAATGTTTTATTTTAGCTGTTGTTGCTTATCTTGAAGCTAAATGCCGCAGGACTTTTAAAGAACACCTCAGGAGATTTGTTTTTGTATTATTTAGACAGGTACCCCAACAAATTGCCATAAACTTTCATATAAACTGTATATTTACTCATAAAGGTTACTGTGAAGTTTAATAATAACAAAACTTTTAAAATGCTATAATTTACACAGATTTAAAGGTATACTGTTTCATTTGAAGTGTTTTAGGATTTGCACTGTTTTTAAGTTTTTTTGCAAAACATGTTTTCATGAACCCATAACCAATGGTTTTGCATAAACCAATGCTTATTTGGCAGCGAGGAAAACTATATTTTGTGTTTACAAATACAAATACCGTACAGACCACAAAAGAGGCAAAAGATAAAGAAAGATGCAGGTAGTTTTAGAACACCAAAAAAGTGGAAGGTAAAGTTGGTAGGGAGACCAGTTCTTTTACAGTAACATATGTTTTCTTTATCCTTTATTCGAAATTTAGATTCGTTGAGCAACAGTGTAAAAAATCATAAATTAAAATTGGCAAGGTGAGCCTGTTTAAAGTAAGTTGGCATTTGTTCCTACAATCCTACACTATTGGAACTAAATATACGCTGGTAAACTACCCAAACCAGTAGTACCATTAACACCATAACTACATCTAGGTCCTTCCTGAACAACATGACAAAAAGGTAGAATAGACAAGGTCAGCAATAATTTGATATTTGTTATAAACCGACGTCATAACGTTGACCCAAGGTTAAATAACCCGACAGTTGAACCATCACCATCGCAAAGTGATTGGCTTGCGTTAAGTCGTCCAAAACATTCCAGCCACAGGAGCAGCAAGTGCGCTGGTGCGTTGGGCGAAAACATCTTTCAGACTTTGGCAAATCAGTCACACCGACCCAACCACATGAGATAGCAAATCGATGAATCTAGCACAAGCTCTGGGCTGAGGAAAAACGTTCGGCTGTATAGTAGAAGGTCACGTTAATGATTCAGTTTTGATTAAGTACTGTCGCTTTGTAGCATGGAAAGGGTTTTGCTCCAGGAAAGAATATTTTGTATTGTTTAACACCTATTGTCTTCGGTCACATCAGTGGTTTGTCATTTGTTACTAATAATCTTTATTTAAAGTCGCTTGATGGAGATTTTGATGAGCATTGTGGTGTTTGTAATTGGTATATATGTGTAAACGAATTAAGTTGGTAAAAAAAGCGTTTAAAAATGTCCGGAGCTTCGAAAAAACGTTATGTGGGGTTAGAGAGACCTTTGTTTTCAAAGCAAGTAAACTAGAATTTATCAGGACACTTTTTTTATTTTATTTTAACATGACACATTTTAAGCTTTAGCATTTTACCAGATAAAGTGTTTGTAAGAAAAAAATTTTAAGTGGTGTTTTGCTATTGGGATTATACAGTTGCAAGTATATTTTACAAACAAATACTAAGAAATAGTAATTTGTACAAACCATTTGCTTTAGGTAATAATGATCTTGAATGAGAATGTCAACAACACGCGGTTTCCATATCTTCGTTATAAGGGTTGTTTAGCATCTGCTTTGGGTAAATAGCGTAAATCACAAAATGCTGGCGCGCATTTGGGAGTTACTTGTGGGAATAAATTGCTTAACCACCGTGATTGCTTTTCATTCGCAATTTTGTGGCGTTATACCAGTTAATGTATTTTAGTGTACTAGGAGATTGTAAGTTTGCTTAATCACTTTAAACGAGTATTAGCGGTGTTAGCCAAAAAGTAAGATGTCGAAAAACGACCATTTAAAAATAAGGCTATTAGCTTTCAGAATGTTGTGCATTACAGTTTTCTACATTACAATAAAAGGTGATTTTTAAATAAAGCGTTGCAAAACATTCTTGGCGTCTTCTCTATAACTATTTTGCACCTTACATCGTTAAAAAACAAACAAAAATAAGAATTTAGGGTTGCAAAAGTCCAACCGCTGATTTTAAAGGAAATTTGCTGGTTAATTGCATTGACAAGATACGTAAATGCCAATGCACTTTGGATGACTCAACACCGCCACAGATTCTGATCAGGTTAAATTTTTACCCCGTGACAAGAAAACGATTGAAATGTTACAAACTTCACAAAATTTTCTTTCACAACGTTGCCATTTAAAGGTGTAATTTCAAGTTGAATGTCATAATTTATCAAAGGAAGGGATTTTTTTGTTCATAAAATTGATTAAACTTTCGTTACATTTTGTTCCCAAAAGCATTCATCTTGGGCATGTTGGAAAACATCTTACAGTGTGTTTTGGAGATTTTAATTATTATACCGCGTATGGATTTTTAAAGAATCTAATTTTTAAACGGCTATAAAAATGCTCGATGTATAAAAATACGTGTTTTATATTTTCTGATGTTTTTTTAATTTTTTTTTTAATTGTATAGTCGTTCACGAAAAATCAAGTATCTTTAACGAAGAAAAGTTGTTGCTTTATTACGGGAAACTCAAAATTGATCAAATTAAATCATTTGTTGAAAACATAACTGTCAGACAACTATATAAAGTGTATAAATTGTAATGCATATGTTTCGACAATCGCTATTGTCATCATCAGTGCATCAGTGATATATATAAGTTCTCTGGAAATTATGTTTTAAATTAAGTCGGTGTCTTGTATTCATAAATCCTTTACATGATAACCAAAATTCAGCTAATAATCACCACTATTTTTATGATTGACTTTAAATCACTCAAGGCAAAAGAAAATCACAATAACTTTAACCGGTTCGGTTCAGTGGAGAACAAGGAAACAGAATTGCTGATTGTCACCGGTGAGCGGTAGGAAAAGCGTAACCAAATAGTCTGGCGTCTTGACAGAGCGGATAAAATCAATTAGTATTGACCTGCTAACTGGTTTCAATTTCCTTGGAGAGACAAATATCGAGAAAGGATGGCGGGAGAGGGTGAGGCGCAGCTCTACATACTTTTTCGTTTGTCGCTTATCAGATTTTAAAAATAAATTTTAACCTCAGAAAAAATATCCTCTCTTTACAATCTAGTGTGTAAAGACTATTGTACAAAAGTGTTTAAATGCGCCGAAAAATTCTCTGGTTTGTACAAGGCAAATTTGGGTCTGGTCCATTGAACTAATTGCAAAAAACAGTTTGTTTAACTAATGCTTTATCAAATGCGCCTAACGATAAGTAATATTTGACGCCCCAAAGGTTAAACCCCCAAGTTCAACCTGTGATATGGAAATTTATGGGACCACAACCTCAATGCATCAGTTTTGTGAAAGTATTTTCTTTGCTTTGACGTAATGTGATGTGAGGGTCTCTTTGTAAATGCCAAAAGTTAATTTCTTTGCTCTAACAGTTATTTTTTTTAAACAACGTATTTATTCACTTACACAAGTTTAGTGTTGTCAAAGTTTAATGCAAATAACAAATTTAATGTCTTGTGTAAATCTGTTGACTTGCCTATTTGTTAATTGCGTAAAAATTGAAAAAGTTCTCCCTCGGCCACACTTAGACAAAACCAACTTCCATTACGAGTTGTTAGCGAAATCAATATTTTTTCCTCTGTTTTAAACAAGTCGAACAGGTCACTAATTAGAATGTCTGTCTGTGGTTGATTGATGTCGGCTGCTCGAGACTAAAACGCGCGCTTTGCAACGCGGTGGACAATGCAAGTAGTCAACACAACAACAATCTCGCCTAAAAGGCACTGGAACCTTCTGGTTGACGAAATTAAGAGAGGCCTCGAAGCGACACAGGAACAAGAGTCGTTGAACGGTAACACAAGCCCCACTACTACTACGTCACACAGCACCACTTCTTACGTCATGCCGCCACCCGTCAATGACGTCACAATCTGTAAACAAGGGTGGGCCAATCGGGGGGATTACCGACTGGTGATTGACCCATGTGATGTGCCACCGACACATTGTGACGTCATAGTCGAGCACCCACGAAGCACGTCGCGTCACGCACAGGCAACGAACTTCGCTCTAGCGAACGGTGACGTCAGCGGTAACTTTCTTCGCCCGGCGACGTCACGGCCTGTGAAAGTTACATCACACTGTCCTTTGCGGAAGGTGGAAATTCCGCCGAAAAGACTCACCCAGCCTTTACGCGCGGCTTCGCTGAACAATGTCAGTTATGACGTGCGGCATTCTGGAACCCATTATGACGTCGAAGGCTGCAGTCACGCTTCAGTGCTCGCGGATAGACGCTATTACGTCAGAGAAAGCCTTGTGACGTCACCGCACACTGTACGAAACGTTGTGAGGGAGAGGGCGACAGGATTCGAGAGAAGGAGGCGAAAGAGGCGGAGGACTGCTTCGTCGAGGATCAGAAGGAAGACTCAGCTTCACGGAAGGAGCGCTGCGTACAGGATCGCAAGGAGGAACGCGATACGGAGTCGGAGGAGGAAGAACGAGATCATTACAACAAAGGTAGGGAGGAGTACCACTAGAGGGCCAAAATCATCAGCGACTAACGGACGAATTTTATTCGCTAATTTTACCGCAAGCGTCTCCAGTGAAGTCAGTGGCTTCCAACTTTTTTGATGCATTTCCCCTTTGTTTAATTTGGTAGACAAGAAGTGATATAAAGTAGGTTTGGAACCACTGGTCTACCTGAAAAGACTACACTTATAATGATTAGCTTAAATATGAAGTGGAAATTCCTTCCCTTAACACATAAATTTCCTTCCCCAGTTGGGAACTATGTTCTAAGTAATTTTCTTCTAAAGAAAGAAAAAAAATTGACACAAAATTACTATTACACAACAATGTCCCTTAATGTCGAACCACAAAGACCACGTCGACGACGAGATATACCATTGTGACGTCAACGGGTCATGTGACAACCAAGTTAATCGATCCGTGACGACAAAGGAGTCGGTGTCTGGCGCATTAATGAAAATAAATGAGGCGTCTGTGATCCCGAGCCCCTGGGACGACGGTGGGACTTGATGAGGGTGTTTTAATTTCGCCTGCACCAGTCTATTGTGTCGATATTGGACTTGGCGCGGTTTTAATTCTGTCGAACAAATTATGAACCGCGGAAGAAGAAAGGGCAGCACGGTTGAGGCCGAAAGCTTTTTCAATCATGGCAACAGAGCAAATGTTTTAGCAACTTCTAATACAATTTGTGATTTAAATCTTAATCTTTGACCACAGAGCAACTTTTAGACCACTTTATCACAATGCGTAATTTTGATCTGTACCAAACATAAAAAACTATGCATAAAAAAGCCTAATCGGCTATGTGAAACCATACAAATGAACGTAGGTTAACAGTTCACGGTTTTAAATGGTCTCAAATAAGAAAATACGAGCCAGTTGCATAGCGTGGAAAACATTTTCCCGATTATGACAACAGCCTTTGTTCAAACGTTGACATATTTTACACGCACGTCCTGCTTGTATCTTCTGGTTCGTTCAAACAAAACTTAACAAAGACCTTCCACCTCCAAACGTTTTGATGACCCTTGAAATTTTTTCCACATTGCAGTTGTTTTTAAACTTACAATTAAAGTTTGAGCAAAACTGTCTCAAAAACAGACAGAATCAGTCAGTCCGACAAATACTGTTATTATCATCAGTAAAATAAATGAAAGTTATACTGTGTCTAAGATAATGTTTTGCACACAAGTAATGCCTCGTAACTTTTACAGGGATCGTAGTAGTAAACTTTTTTCATTCACTTCACACCAGCCAGTTAACTCCGAATTTTTTGATGCAGAGAACCTACTACGACCCAAAGCCGACTTTTTCATCCGACCTTGTCACTGACAACTTTTTCCTGGCAATATTTGCCATCTTGTGCTTTTTACCCCTCGGAGTGGCGTCGATGTGTTACACGTTTGCGGTAAGTGGCAAGTTTTATTTGAAATACAAACCCGATACCCAAGGAGGTCGCTCGAATTTGATTCGGAATGTTCTGGTAAAATGTACACAGAACTTTTGGAATAGGTTAGACTTTGAAACACAAGATACGGACTTAAAGAGTAGCTTAATTTAAAAACATAACTGCCAGAGAACTTGTAAATCGTTTAGTGACTGATGAAACGTTTGTATTACAATCTACTGTATACAAGCTCTCTGTAATCCAGAGACCTGCGCATTTTTACGTTTCTGCTACAACTGCGAAACCCATTTTTCACTCCATTTGTGACAATTTCGTATGCTTCAAATGATGCAATCAGAGGTTGTTTATATAAAGCTGTTTCATCTAAAACACATTTAATCGCCGCCAAAACAGTAAGAATTTGTGCTCAAAATTACTAGTGATGATTAAATTTGTCTTTGCAACATTCCACCAATTGCAAGTCGAATGAATTTTAGCAATAGGTTAGGGTCAAAAACACTCCACAAAAATCATTTACTTCCAACAGACCTTTTGACTACGACATGTATTTTGTATTTGTAGGTCCGGCGGTACCTAGCACAAAATGAGCGTGACAAGGCGTACCTGAGTTCACTTAAGGCTCGCAAGTTGGCAGATACGGGAGTGATGTTTGGTATAACCGGCCTCGCCACAGCCATTGTGGTGTTTGTTGTCAAAGCAAATCTCCCCTATGCTGCGGTGGAGTACGACTATTACCTGCCCGAGTACACCTAGCGGCGAAAAAACAGCGTCATCTGTGGCCTCCAGAGGGAGCAAAAGAGTTTTTGAATCAGCCTTTTCCTTGAAGTATCGGTTCCAATTGACACTTTTTTTGTATTGAATGATTTATCACGTCGTGAGTTCTATCATGCCATGATCTTTATCACGCCATGATTTTTGTGATGTCACATGCCGAAAAAGCGCTTGTGACTGACTAGCGCTTGAGAGAAGTAACAGAGAAAACAATTTACAAGCAAAAAATGTTTTCATATTTTCATGGCTATTAAATACACTACAACTAATATCTTGTCCATTCAACTATTTTTGAAGTTTACATAACAACCTGTAGGTCTTA
Organism: Phallusia fumigata; assembly: GCA_008931825.1. Classification (NCBI taxonomy): domain Eukaryota; kingdom Metazoa; phylum Chordata; class Ascidiacea; order Phlebobranchia; family Ascidiidae; genus Phallusia; species Phallusia fumigata. Next base: position 33,130 of record QXVZ01016113.1, on the reverse strand, counting down.
AAACATTAATCCAAGCTTGTTAACAGTTGCATTGTTGGCGTGAATTGTGTTTTGATTGTTCTCGATGTGTTTGTGTGTTTTTTCTACGGCTCAAAGCCCGATTTTCCCGACAATAAATGCTTCCACGGAAAACTTGTGTTCAGTTTTAAAGCTTGCTGCTGTGGGATTGAAACAGTAACAAATTTGTAGGGAATACTTTTGCACAAATTGACACAAAAGTAGTGGCTAGCATTTTTCGGCTTAGATAATTTTAAATCCAAAATTAGTATTTGCGTAAACGTACACAAAATTTCCATGCTTTAAAAACATGACAAAAAACTGACAACCAATTCTAGACGCAAGGTCGTGATAGCCAGCTTAACAAGTACTGACTGCGAGACAAAACCCACAGTGAACAATACACCTTAGGCATGACCAACAGAACACAAACATTACATCACTTTTACGCCTCACACAGACGGTTTGGCCTCTATGACGTATATGTAGCAAATCCGGTGCGGTAGAGGATTACGACAAACTGCGTCCGAGGCCCGCGGCGGTGACCTTGACGCGTGTGACCTTCAAATACCAACAACACGTGGGTGGCAAGGTCATTGGTGACATATTAGTCAAACAGATCTTATAATTTGCATCCACGTTAGCAAATACGTGCCAAACTAAACAACTTCTAGCACCAAATAACAGTTTCTGATTTTTGACGTACGTATAAGCAGCAGCCATGAAAAAGTGAACGCAAAAAAACCTATTGAACAAGTTTGATATTTTATAAAAATGAAATCATCACTATGGATAAGCTTAGTTTTCTGCAAACGGGTTTTTAGTGGAGCCCAAGCATTACTGAGAGCGAGTCGTAAAATACAAGTACTTAACTTTGCTCGGGATATTTTTACTTACACATTCTATGTGTAGCGTGGTACAGTGCTGGCGAAGTATGGAGCACAACTTGTTGTGATGTTGAGCTTTTGCCTGAGAACAAACGTAAAATGTGTTTTGTAGGTGTTACGTATTTGTTTGCAAACTATTGACGCTTTAGAATATAAACTTAGAAATCCACTAATATCCAAATCCGCGAACTGTGGGTCGCGACGCCCTGGTGCGTGGTTTAATTTTCCAAGGTCGTCGCGCAATAATTTTATCTCGTAGCTAAACTGTTTTTGTATCAATAAATACAACTTCGATAATAAGCATTATATTCTTATCGCTGTGGTGCGTCGAAAGTCGAACTGACTTTTCGAAAGGCGTAGCATTAAAAAAAGTTTAAGAAATAGTAATTTCAAGTTTAGATATTAGTCTTTTTAAAGTTAGTTTTCCTGAGGAAGTTTAAGTCGTAAACCACTCAAGCTAACCACAGTGCGTTTTTCACTTTGCAAATGTCAACAAATGCAAATACAGTAGGTGCAATTTGACGACAGTTTCCAGAAGATCAGAACAATTTCGAACGCATTTGCAACGTCATTTCAATCAAGGAGCGCTTGTTATGTGAAAACAAACAGAAGAGAACTGTACTTAAAACGAATTCCTTTCTTACAAAACGTCTAAATCGAAAAACTATCAATGACAGATTGCGCGCCGATGAAAAAAGATGAATATCAGGACGCTATATTTACGGAAGTTTACGGCAATCAAGCGACACATCCTCCGGATTATTACGGCGCGCTTCTCCGTGGTGGTGATAAGATCTAGATCATCATGTTATGACTGCCAGCTTTGTCCAATAACTTCCAGCTAAGTACAAGTGGTGAGTCACGTTTAACGAAGTGTGTCCTGCTGTTGTGGGTGAGACAGTTGTCAGATAATGTGCGTCTCTTATGTCAACTTATCACACGCATGGCTGAAAGAGCCAGAGGTTTCACCTGTAGAGCCTTCAGAGAAAAGATGATGAGCAAAAAGCGTCTGGGATCAGTTGAGAACATGGCTGAAAGGTTTCAAATGGCTAAGTTTTTGGTGTTTTTGTTTCAAAATATTAAATTTCACGTACAATTCAGCTCCGGCAGCCGAAAAGTCTAGCAAAGATTGTTACGGACTACGTTTGTTGCGTTATATGAAAATAGAATAAGCCAGAATTGACTACATTAAAAATAGTAGCAAGAAAATGCTGACTATGTTTATTTATCGTTAGAATTAAGGTCCCTTGAAAGTTTATGATAAAGTCCTAAATATTTCTTAATAATACCAGAAAAGACATTGAAAAACATATTACTTGGAAACCATTGCAAACAAGTATGTAATTTCNCAAACTTCTTTTTAGATGTGGCGTCTTCGGAAAAGTTGGTTGGGCTTTCGACGCACCAGAGATAGGAATTTAATACCGACGCTTATTATCAAAGTTGTATTTATCGATATAAAAACAGTTTAGCTACAAACGTAATTATTGTGCGACGACCTTGGAAGTTTAAACCGGTTTAAGAACGACGGTAGTAAGAGATCAGATAATGTGCGTCTCTTATGCCTACTTATCACACGCATGGCTGGAAGAGCCAGAGGTTTCACCTGTAGAGCCTTCAGAGAAAAGATGATGAGCAAAAAGCGTCTGGGATCAGTTGAGAACATAGCTGAAAGGTTTCAAACGGCAAAGTTTTTTGGTGTTTTTGTTTCAAAATATTAAATTTCACGTACAATTCAGCTCCGGCAGCCGAAAAGTCTAGCAAAGATTGAAAAGTTTATAGGACTACGTTTGTTGCGTTAAATGAAAATCGAATAAGTCAGAATTGACTACATTAAAATTAACAGCTAGAAAATGCTGACTATGTTTATTTATCGTTAGAATTCAGGTCCCTTGAAAGTTTATGATAAAGTCCTAAATATTTCTTAATAATGCCAGAAAAGACATTGAAAAACATATTACTTGGAAACCATTGCAAACAAGTATGTAATTTCCACGGAAATGGACCCAGAATTAAAATTACCGTATGAGTTAATATGTTTTGCTTATTTTACTCTTAAGATCGCAAAACCGCCGTGACAAACCGACAAGCAGGAAAAATGCGATTAATTTATTGGCAGACAGCGCGTGTTGGGCAAAACAAACACAACACAAAGTGTTTACTTAGAGCTATGTGTTTTGATTCGGTGGTGACCGCAAAGTTGCTTTGTATGACCGCAAATATTCGAAAGCGCGCGTGCCCCAAACACGTTTACCCCCACGACCCTGCCCGAACCCCAGGCCCCCATTTTATTATGACGTAAGCACATTCGCTGTTTTCACACCGTTGCAGCACGCCACTAAAAATTAATATTAAACTTCCAAAATTATCGTTGGTATTATTTGTGTAGTCTCCATTTTGGATTTCAATTTTTTTTGACTTCCGCAGGTATGGTGTTCCAAAATCCTCTTTTTCGTAAAACACAATTAAAAAAAGGGACCTTTAAAAACATTAACACACTGCCATAAATCCAATGATTTTATAAAGGTTGATTTAACCAAAGCTTAATTAAAATTAAACTTGCACGTTGTCAAAGCTTAACTAAAATCGTCAACAAGAAAATGTCATTAAATTGCCAAATCCAGAAAGGGCGCCACAAAACGGTTGTCTCACTGTGTTTCCTTGCAATCGAGTAACAAGAAAATAGAGATTCAACCTAGTTTAAATTATTCAAAACATAAAGTGAAGGGTAAATCGGATGAGGTCTGGGTACGTGTGAAGGTTAAAACATCGCGCCATCATCGGAATTTGTCGTGATGAGGCAATCGCGTGCTTTACACGCGTCGCATTCGAAAACAAATTGTTGCATGGCCTCGAAGCGTAGCAAGTTGTCGTGACAGTGTCAATTAAATCGCAAAAGTAAATTTCCGGGCTTCCAGAGCTTCAGAAGATCCCAGTTTCGCCCCGGGCCGATCGTGACGCGCCACGCGACTTTAACGTCACGATGAGGGAAGTTGCTTATGTTTTTCGTCCCCAAAACCCTTTGGTCATCGCGCTGTGTTATTCCAGCGCGGCTGGTAAGAATACAGAGCTTGTCAAAACAGTTTTTTCGCGCAGAATTCCGCAACTTGTGGCGACACGCGACGACATTTTTGAGTCAATTAATTTTTGATCGCAAAAACAACAACACAAGTTGTCGTAGTGAGACATGTCGAAGGGTTGAGGAAACCAACCTTTTTCCTATTGGTACCACTTTAAAATCACCAACCAGTTGATGTAACCCATTTCGTAATTTCTGAAATGTAATTTTTGTTCGTATGTAAAGCCATTGTGTTTCTTGAGTCTTTGGGTGGTAAAGATGTAATAAAGTTCACCCTGACGATTCAACCCCTAGAAGCTGATTTCGCACCTCCTCCCGTTTTTGTAGTTTGCCTGAGTTCTATTTAGTATTTACTAACTTTATTACCGATAATAGCACACTTAATAATGTTGCTTTCAACTGTTTAAACCAGTATATTCTCCCAGCAAAAATTACGAACGAATGTATGTGGTGAGCGACGTGCTTCTCACACTGTACGTGCTATTTTCCATGGGCGCCGCACAATAATTCCGTTTCGTAACTGTTTTTGTATCAATACATACAAATAGGCGTCTTTACTACATTTCTATCGCTGGTTTGTCAAAAGTTTAACTTTTTTAAAGGCGTCGTATCGTAATATCGTCACATAGTAACAGTGCTACGAACCGTCAAACTAACGAACTGTCAAACTAACACGAGAAAATGTCGAACCAAAATGATTGCATCATCTCAAAGTAGGGGGTTACCCTCTTGTCGGACAAAACATTTTGTTTTTCGTCACAAAATTGGTGAAAAAAATTGCGATGCCTTTATATGGCGAAAGAGTGTCAGAGAGTTACCATTTGAGGGCAAAAAGGCGAGTGGTTGGTAGTTAAACTGCCCAAAAATGGAGACTACGACATGGATGATTATAATAAGGTTAATACGTGTGAAAACTGTAGTGTTACAAATTCTGTTTTGTTTGAACCCTATCATTGTGTTCTAGTAAAAAAAAATAAGTTTTCAACAGCTTGAAAACATGAAAAGCATGTATATGGATAGGTTGATCGTCGTTACTGTAATTCTGGTTTGTGCGGGAACACCTAGAGCAGGACCAGCAAGACAGCGAAATTCACCGACCAACGATACACGCAACACTCAAGCTAACTTATCACAAACATCAGGAAATTTTGCTGACCGGCGGCGGGAAAATAGCGTCCGAAGTGCCGCGGAAGGGAACACGGCGCAACGGTCCAACTTGCGACAAAACGTGCCAGTTGGGTCTAACGTGCGCTTGTCAATCAACCGTCCCTCAACCTCGAAGACTTTTGTGACATGGCTAGCCGCATATGTACAGGTAAAGTTATTTATGCCAAAATCCTTTCACAGTTAACCTAATATCACTGGTAAGATAGTTGTACTGGACAAAATAGTCGTGAAAAAAGTGCTTTAATTTAGCATTCATCAAAAACCATGTACACATTCATATTTACCATTCCAATGCACTGTTGTTATTTTAATTTGTTTTGTTGTTCGTGTTTTCTTTTGTAAAGACAACATGATTAACTGCTGTCAATTTTTTTAATGTTGAGACATTTGCAATGCAGTTAACATTGTTTCTGCAATTTTTGTAGGGATACATGCTGGCGATTAATTGCAGCACAGTAAGGCCAAAATTCACAAGTGAAGCAAGGTGCGAAACACTAAAACAAATTTCCTTTGAAAACATGAGGTTTTATGCAACTCCGAGAAGACCCAACACCGTCTATTCAGTGGNCGAAGTTATACGATTGGGAGATTGGATTTACAAACTACGTGACACTAAATGAGTTTTAGCATTGTAATTTTTAACACCACCTAAATGGCTCGCTATGTATAATGTGACCAAATTCTTTTGAACATAACCTAATTCACAAAAAAACTTTTAGAAAAGGAGATACAAACAAGATAAAATATTGTTTTTAACCAACTAAATTGTGGTGCCTTGGCATTAAAGTTTCATTTTTTGAGAACCAAGCAAAATGCATAACCATTTTTTGTCAAAACTTACATTTTTCAGGCAATTCCAGAAGGCAAACTGAGAGACCACAGTTCCCATCAAGCAGTTGCAGTAGTTGATCCATTTCCAACAGCTAGCTTCGGCCATCTTGTGCTTGTCTTTTATGTCGATGCACTCACCAAAGTTAAATGCCACCTACGGAAAGGGGTATACTTCGGTTAGTTCTTACCAACACAAATTTTACTTGTATTAATTTGTTTTCCCTAAAACAAACTCATTTTGCTTCAAAAAAGTTAATTGGAAAACTTTTTAATTATTGTTTGTGGGCTTAAAAAGGAACCACCATGTGGACAAACAAACATTTCACTTTTGTTTAAATAACTCAAACACAGAAAGATTAATTTAGGAATCCTAAATTTGCAGGAAGAATTTAGTAGGACAGCCTAAAAACACTATTTGGTACATGAAAAAAATTGTGTATTAAAGTCACCTTTTTGACATCATTTGCTTGTTTTTCCCCCTTCTCAAATTCAAGTATCAAGCCTTCAAACAACTGTTTTCTTATTCCATAGACTCAGGTTTATGTTTGACACAAGCTCGAAGAAGCAAATGCAGAAACATCCACAGACTCCAACTGACATCGGAACAGCTATCCAAGAAATGTGAAATCAACTTTATCCCAACTGTCTACGATCACTCCCAGGAAACAGCAGGTAAACTTTGCACCCAGTAATTTTGAGGAGATTTTCTGATAAATGTAAAGTGGGTGTTTGGATTGTATTTCGTGTCATATTCCGATGCAATGGAATTAAATGTTCTAGGTCAATCACGTCATTGGTTTCTCACCTGTGGTTTGCAAAATCTTTTTGACGGTATTGGGTTTTGCATGTAACTTCCTGCAGTTCACCTTTTCAGCTATCTCTTTATATTAGTATTAGTCATGCTTACACATTGATAGAAACAAGTGATACATGAATAAAAAAAGGTTGGAAACCACACTGGTAAGGTGACTAAACTCCACAATCGGTTCAATTCTGGCTCAACCTACTATATTTTGCTCAACACAAAACTTGTGCAATGTTGCTTAAAAATGTACAAAACCACCTGAAACGAATGGACATTAAAAATAGAAGGAAAAAACAATATGATGTTAAGTTGGGTTTATGTAGTGTCCCATTATAAACTCCATAACTACAGCACGGTGTTTTTTAATACAAAGACTCTTTTTTCCAGGCCAAAAGCGCGATCAAACATTGGAATGCTTTCCATACATTGCTGGATTCGGATCTTGTCCAAAGCAACTGCTGATAACCTCGGAAATAGAGCCAGATTGTGAGCTGGTGGCAAATTCGAAACGCTGCTACCAAACAGTAAGATTGTCACAAATATTTTGAGCAGTTTTACTTAAATGCGCAGCTATTTCTGTACAAATATAGGACACTTACAACATTTCGCCTTCGCTAAACTTTTTTGTAAATTGCCGCANTCAAACATTGGAATGCTTTCCATACATTGCTGGATTCGGATCTTGTCCAAAGCAACTGCTGATAACCTCGGAAATAGAGCCAGATTGTGAGCTGGTGGCAAATTCGAAACGCTGCTACCAAACAGTAAGATTGTCACAAATATTTTGAGCAGTTTTACTCAAATGCGCAGCTATTTCTGTACAAATATAGGACACTTACAACATTTCGCCTTCGCTAAACTTTTTTGTAAATTGCCGCAATGGACTGGAAATCCCCAATGCATAGAAATAAAATTCGTCGTGGGCAAAAAAGTTGACATTTTTTTATTTTGGTTGTGATTTTTTATTTAACATGTTTATTTACACAATTCAAAACCTGTGAATTTTAACTAATGTACCGTAATTTTGCGTGTAAGGGCAATAAAAAACTTGCTTTAAGAAAAATACAAAACAAATGCGTTCACAGGGAAAGCGCCAGCAAAAATAGGAAAATTGTAAATCTTAAATTTTGATTCGTGTGTCGTGTGATAAAACGTCTTGTTAATCACAACACTTTTCAGGGAACTGCGGCTCCAAGGCCCCAATCGCTTCTATGTGGCTCTTTTGAAATGTGCGACCACGCGATGACGCTGTTCGGGGGCTGGAATGACGAAACAATGTTAACGCGTCATCAAGACAATCTGCAACGCTTTTATGAAATGCTTAAGAGGAACGGATTCAAGAAAAGCAAAATTCAAGTTTTTTACAATGGCAACGGTAAAGTTCCATGTAAGTATTTCACAATATTAAACATGTTTATGTGAGAAACTTATAATTTTACGAAAGCGTTACCGGGACAATTAAGCATGCTTGTTTAACAACGATATTCGTTATCTACTAACCGAATGCTTAACATTATAATTGTAGGGTTAAAAATGCTTTCTGGACTATGAACAATTTAAATTTCTATATCGCACTTTTCTGCACAGAGCAGGAATTCTATTTCAAAAACAAGACAATCCGTAAATATAACAAATAATTTTTTGAAACAATTTTCAGGGTAACTAGCTAAAAACATAGTGTTTAATTTAATTGACTCCATAACCTAACTGCCATTCTATCCCATATACTAGATACTGTACTTGTTTCTGCAGTGGGTGAGCCCTATCGCCACGGTCTGCCAGCCAGCAACAAGAACGCGATACGAAACCACGTGACTACCCTGTGCAGGACAGCCCTTTGCGTGGATTCCTTCGTCATGTATCTAAACGGGCCAGCGACTTCGGATGGATCTATATTACTTTGGGACACTAATGGCGATGGAGAGGTAACATGATAACTTCTTTCACAGATTCTTGTTTGACTGTGGATAAAATTGTGCTGGTTAAAAGCACTTTGCCGTGTAACAATGAAGTAAATTGTAAAACCCAATTGTTCAGAAAGGTCACACATTAAAATCACATATTTTTTCAAAATTTCTCTTGTTAGTCAGAATATTAGATTTTGGTTGCAAAAATAAAACTATTCTCTTCGAATAGAAATAAATAGAAATTAGGTATCAATGACGACGACGGCGGTTGCTAAAACTTTTGCTTTATAATGTAGGATATTCACTACATACAAGTTCTCTAGCAGTTATATTTTAATCACGTCTTGTGCTCCTAAGAAATTATACACAGCGGAAATGTAATCCACGTAATTTCCAGGCGCAAAGCACTGAAACCTACACAGTGGAAGAACTTCTCGATGACGTAGCTGACTGTGACGCGAATCACGTGTTTATCTTCGCCGATCAAAGCTATTCTGGAATTCTGACGACGCGATTACGCCAGAGGTCTGCGTCCCCTCAATATCCGGCCACCGCCGCGTCATGGAACCGCGTTGTGCTGCTCTCTAGTGGTGGGGAGTACGATTACTCGTGGCGGGGCGAAATTAGTCGTCACTGGAGTGCGCTGTCACATTTGCACCCCGTTTCGTGGGCTTATGACGTAAGTTTATATTGTGACGTGACTGCGGATAGTTGAAAGCAGTGGCAATTTATAAATAAATTTTTTTGACAATTATTGTTTTTTCTCTTTAATATATTGTACTCCTAAAAAGCAGTGCAAGTCATTGTGTTGTTATGCTTTAAATCTAACCAAACCAAAACGTAAACAAAACTTGAATGCGCCTTTAACTGATATTTACAGGCTTGTACACTTGTCGACCACTGATTCTATAGGTTTTGTCGGGTGCAAATCTTTCAAGTCTGATTAAACCCATTCGGGGCCCCCAATACCTGCAAAATTATTTAGAAATAAAAGTGGAGGCCTAATAATCCTTTCTTGTCCATTAAACTTCAACAAATTCCCATTTAATACATGAGCCCTTCATGGCCCTGAAACATTGTCTCTGCTGCTGGATCCCACTATCATAGCCCTGGGTTTTGTTCGAACACNCTTGTTTGGTGGATAAAATTGTGCTGGTTAAAAGCACTTAACCGTGTAACAATGAAGTAGATTGTAAAACACAATTGTTCAGAAAGGTCACATATTAAAATCACATATTTTTTCTAAATTTCTCTTGTTAGTCAGAAGATTTTTTAGTTAACCCTGACGTTGACCTTGCCCTTTCAAATGATGCAAATAGATCGACATTTTGGGCAAGATTTTGTTTGCAAAAATACAAACCATTCTCTTTTCGAAAGGAAATAAATAGAAATTATGCACTGATAGTACCAACAACGATTGTTAAAACGTTTGCATTACAATGGATTCACTATATACAAGTTCTCTGGCAGTTTAACATCATGTCCCTTCTCCATGTTTTAATCACGCTCCTTGTTAAGTCCTCGTCTTGTGTTTCTAAGAAATTATACATAGCGGAAATGTAATCCACGTAATTTCCAGGCGCAAAGCACTGAAACCTACACAGTGGAAGAACTTCTCGATGACGTAGCCGACTGTGACGCGAATCACGTGTTTATCTTCGCCGATCAGAGCTATTCGGGAATTCTAACGACGCGATTACGTCAGAGGTCCGCGTCCCCTCAATATCCGGCCACCGCGGCGTCATGGAACCGCGTTGTGCTGCTCTCTAGTGGTGGGGAGTACGATTACTCGTGGCGGGGCGAAATTAGTCGCCACTGGAGTGCGCTGTCACATTTGCACCCCGTTTCGTGGGCTTATGACGTAAGTTTATATTGTGACGTGACTGCGGATAGTTAAAAGCAGTGACAATTTATAAATAAATTTTTTGACAATTATTGTTTTTTCTCTTTAATATATTGTACGCCTAAAAAGCAGTGCAAGTCATTGTGTTGTTATGCTTTAAATATAACCAAACCAAAACGTAAACAAAACTTGGATGCGCCTTTAACTGATGTTTACAGGCTTGTACACTTGTCGACCACTGATTCTATAGGTTTTGTCGGGTGCAAATCTTTCAAGTCTGATTAAACCCATTCGGGGCCCCCAATGCCTGCAAAATTATTTAGAAATAAAAGTGGAGGCATAATATTCCTTTCTTGTCCATTAAACTTCAACGAATTCCCATTTAATACATGAGGCCTTCATGGCCCTGAAACATTGTCTCTGCTGCTGGATCCAACTATCATAGCCCTGGGTTTTGTTCGAACACAACTTTTTGGCTCCACAGGCACTGGTATACTGGCGAAGTCAAGGAACTATTACGTCAGCCAGGCGGGCACAAGACGTCACGATCTACGGAGCTCCGATAGAACAAGGTCAACCTGTCCTTGCAGAGAGACCAGCTGAGTTGCGGAACAAATACATGGGATGCCAAACACTTGCCCAGCCCGAATGGTTACTTCAATTTAGTTCGCTGTTTGAAATGACAAGAGACTGAGGAATGATGGCTGGTTTTAATTTATTGTGTCTTGTAAAGCGTTTTGTTCATTGAAACGATTTGCTTCATTCCTAAAATGGTTTAAACCCATTTTAATTATTTCAGCTGAATGGTTTTTGGCTAAAATGCAAGATTCGGACATTTCTACTTGTTTATTTTGTTTGAATGCCAGCATTTTGTGTCGCTATTGAAATCTTAGTATTTGTGTATTTTGAACATTCCCTTTTTTACCATGTGCTGTACATATTTTCACATTTGCTTCTGCTTGGGATTAGACAAAAAATGTTGTGTCAAGTTATCATGGTTGAAGTAAATGTGCCCCCCTTCCCTAAATCTGCTCGAAATTGTGTATTCGGAAAACCCCCTGATGGTTAAAACAACAGATGTCCGGTATTTTTGCCAAAGCTGTGTTTCCCTAACTATTGTTTCTTTCTTTTCTTTCATCGCTTTGTGTCTGCCGAACCACACTAGTTAGTTATTCGCATTAAATACACGAAGCTTGCACAGTTATAGCTGCCATGCTATACAAATTTGCAAAGGCTGCACTTACNTGCACCCCTTCCCTAAATCCGCTTAAAATTGTGTATTCGGAAAACCCCCTGATTGTTAAAACAACAGATGCCCGGTAGGAACTTTTGCCAAAGCTGTGTTTCCCTAACTATTGTTTCTTTCTTTTCTTTCATCGCTTCGTGTCTGCCGCACCACGCTAGTTAGTTATTCGCATCAAATACACGAAGCTTGCACAGTTATAGCTAACGTGCTATACAAATTTGCAAAGGCTGCACTTACCAGCTAATGAATGTAAACTTTTGCAAGCAAACTTCTTCACAAATTTTCTTTCATCCAATTTTTGGTGAGTCGCAATACAAGTTTTTTGATGCAATATTTATGTTTCTCACCGAAATTTTCAGACACAAGTTTTCACCCATGGAAAGGCAGTTACAGTGTTTGACGTAACACTACAGTAAAGTGATTGCACATGAAAACGTTTTCCAACAAAATGTTGCATCCAGTTTGTTGAAACCAAACCAAAACACCAACAGGAAATGAAATCACCTGCAAATAAAACACAATATCCTGATCATTTAAATTTATCATATTAGGCCAAATGTTTTGAATAAGACCAAACTGTCTATTGCAAATCGTCAAACCTGCAAGAAAACCCAGTCAGTGATGGGATTCGAACCCACGATAGCAGTCTATCGGGGACAAATAAATGGCAATTAAATAAAATTTGTGAAATCAAAAATGGATTGAAGACACCTCCATAACAAAGAAAAGAAACAGACAACCAAAACACGTCACTGTGAATAAAACACTTGAAGTTCCAATTTTAGCGTGCATACTAAAATAGTGGATAAAAGTAGTAGACGAATTTAATGATTTATTTATTTAAAAATTCGAGGAATTCATTTTACGCACATTATCAGTCTTACCAAAAAATTTTATTGCACAGCTTTCACCAAATTTATTCACATTCCAAAAAAGATCGTCCCTTCAAAATTTCCTTTACTGTGGGTTGCTTTGGGGCCCTGGGGCCGGGCTCGGGGGTGTAGTAAAAGTTGACCCCACATGGGTAAATTACCCCATCGTCCCTCACCAGCAGAAGGGGAACTTTAAAAGTGCGTTTCACATATTTCCAACTGGCATGGAACTTTGATATTTCGGGGATGATACAAACCAAGCAATTGGAACACCTGTAAAATAACCAAAGGGTTGAATTACTTGGCTGCACATGACAAGTTATTTGGATGGATAATTAAACCAACAAGACAAAAAATGTTAGGATCACAGGACACTGACATGAAGAGTAGAACAAATAAACACAACTTGCAGAGAACTTGTACATATATATTCAATACATGAAAGATGGAAACAGCGATTCTTAAAACATAGTATTCACTATACACAAACTCATGGGCAATTATGTTTTTAACTAATCTACTTTTCAAGTCAATGTTCTAGTTTTCAAATTGTCCTCAAAAGCGCACTGGTTATAAAAGATACTGACACACATCGTGATTGTCTTGTGTGAAATAGAAAGTGCAAACTGAATTTCATTAATTACCTGAACATTGTCTCAGTTTCAACGAATGAGAACCAGATTGTGAGATTTGGAGCAAAATTTTCCCCTGTTAGTTCTGCCATAGCCACCTCACCACCACCGTTAATCTGAAATAAATAAATCAAAGTTTATGGCTTATAACACATGGCAGAATTTTAGGAAAACTTTGGTTTTCAGAAAAATGCCAAAAATGGACGCCTAAAGTTAACAATTTAATCATACTTTTTGTTTATTTTAAGTTGAAAACGCAAAACTGCAATTACAAATAAAATATAAGATTTGAAAGTGCCCATTTTAAAGCGGCATACATATATTAGTTTGGACAAAACAAAAACACCTACACTTCATTTGGGTAAAGCAACATTCAACAAGAAAACAACAAAGTACCCAACAATTTTGAAATAATCGCTTGGTAAAACTGAAGAACTATTCAATACTTTTTTGCTGTAAAGGATTTCCAAATGACGTAACAGTTTGCAAAAACAACTTTTAAGTGTGTTTGAAACTTTATCACAAAGAGTTTTCAGTTTCGAATAAGTACGACTCATATTGACTTAGGCCGCTTGGGTCGCAAAGTGCTTGGTTAGGGTGGTGGGGGCAAGGCTATTGACGTCACAATGAGCCCCCTATTTGCATCACGTCCATTGTTTGAGCCCCTAGTCTACTTAGGGGTCTTGTTTGCAGCAGAAGTTCAAAACAAAAAGCAACTTTTTGTTCAATTTTCCCACGCTTCATTGTGACGTGTTGGAATGTAGAACATGGCCATCGTTTATGCCTTTGTGACGTCACATTTCGTGACGCTGTCAAAACAACAATGCCACTGCAATGTGTAAATGTTTTCATGCGCCCAAAATAATGCACAGGTGACAACCATTAAAGGACTTTAATGGAAGATTGGTCTCTAAATGGTTGGTGGTAACAATCAGGAGATCAGTTAAGATTTGTCATTTGGTGTTTGTAGTTGCAGAAAATCAGGTTTATTTGAAATCAAAATGTATGCACAACAAAATAATGAATTTCATAATCGAGCGTTTTAATAATCGAATATTTCTAAAAATCACAATTTCCAAAATATCTGCACCGAACATGTAAATTACATTCCCACCCATAAGGGCTGAATTACATCAGACAATCAAATACACGGAGCAAAGCCATAACAGAAATCAATTACCTCCATATTTCTCACAACAGGTACAGGGGTTACAGGGACGTTGTTGACGAGATTAAACGGACTGTCACTCCACGTGTACTCTGATTTCTCAGTTGAAATGATCGTCCAGCAAGCTCCGTCAGTCAGACAGTCGACATTTTCATACTTAGCGTGGGGCGTGGCCTGCAGGGAAGCGACAATTTGAGATTAGTTGTGACAGATGTTGGGTGAGGGATGTAAACATTTATGTGAGGCCACCCACTGTTGAAAGCTACTGGGTGTTTTTAGGGCTAGTTAATAGTCACGATGTTATTTTAATTGAGCAAACGCCCGAGTTTTAACGAATTTTTGACATTTTTGTCCCAATTCCTGTCGCTAACAGAATGTTCAGTGAGTGACAGTTAAAAATTATTTTAGGTTTGGCTAAAATTGTTGCCGTTTTAAAAACAAGCTTTTATTGCCTTTGAAATCTCATTATGGCAAACGTACGCCCAAGTACAATCACCAGGTAAAATTTAAGTTTCTCAAACTTTTTACGATGCGATGCCTTTGGAAAAGTTGGTTGGACTTTCGACGCACCAGCGATAGGAATTTAATAAAGACGCTTATTATGAAAGTTGTATTTTTTTGATACAAAAACAGTTTAGCTACTAAACGGAATTATTGTGCGACGCCCTTGGAAAATTAAAACTATGTACCATGGCGTGGCGACCAAATTTTGCCGGGCAAGTTATTCACCTTGTAAACAACGATTTTTTCTTTGAACAAACACAAATATTGTCGGTCCGTGTCCTTCAGATAGAGGGCGCACTTGTGCAGTTGTGACACTGGTTCGTCACTGGTAAGTATTGCGTTCTGCTTGTCCACTTTTCGGATGATCTGACGGTAAAATACGTTTTACGTGGGTTGTTTACACGACTGGTCTAATTGCATTATTGCATTACACCAACCTAAGCTACCGTTTAAAATGTGGTTGTTATTTCAAATAATAAAAAAATGGTACAAAGATTGTACTGGCAACAAAGCAAAACAAATCTTATGATTAAACCTTGAGAGTTTCACTTAGTCTGGCCAATACGTTTTACAACATACAAATTCTGGGTACTTCAAATGAGTTTGTACATTTAATTACCAAGCGGCATCAGTCAAAACTTGCATCAATTATGTTCGATGCTAATTTATGATCGACCCGATATCCAATTAAGATTATTTTGAAACAGATTGCGATAGATTCGGCTTCCTTGCATTTTCTGTACATGGCGACAATAATGGCTAAAATCGTAAAGCACTGATGATGTTAAAAAACCTCCCATAAAGGCGTCTGGCGTTGCAACTTACAGCGCAGTAAAAAGGAAAAGTGTTAATGATAAGCGGGAAGCAGGGGGAGAAAAGTTTTCAAACTCACCAATCTCGGAAGAGCGTAACCCGTGACCGAACAAACAAGTTTAACTGTGGTCCCGTAATGAATGTAACCGTCTTCCACCTCAAATTCTTCCGCTTCTGGGTGTTCGTTGTCAACTACAAGAACAAAAATAGAACTTAACAATTAGGGTAAAAATGTTGTCAATTCGTTGTGTAGTCCCGCTTTAGTGCCACTGTCAAAAGTATGGTGATGTTGTGTGCCTTGAATTCATTGTGTTTGTTTTTTTCATTTTTATCCTAGGTGGACGGAACAATGCGCATAAGCGTTATGCTTTTAATGAGTCCATCGTCGAGCTACCTGCCTGACAGTTCCGTTGGATCAATTGGTATTTGATATTATTGAAGTTGGTGTCTTCAGTTTGAATCAACCCATCGGGTTAAACTGTGTTGGAGCAACGCCAAGTTTCATTCTCAGTCAGACACAAGCGACCCCGTTAACTTAAAATGAACTTTTACTAGCAGACATGTTCACATGTATGTGGTAAATGTACAAAATTCCAGAAGCATTTTAAACTTACGTAGATGGATCGCGAACGCCCCCCAGTGGGAGGAACTTGCTCTGTACCCCTCCTTTGTCACGTGCAAGTATCGCGTGGAAACGGTTTGCGAGCGAAGACGGTTGAACAGCGACACCTTGCTGCCGGACGGGATGCAAACTGATAGACACAAGAGGTCGCTGTTACAACTTGGGGTAAAATAAACAAGACGTATTGCACCACAGAAACCTAGTATCACTAGTAATTGAATTGAGGTAAGTGGTTCCTAAATTATAGGTAATTACAATGTTGGTGATGATAGGGTAGCAGGTGGGAAATTTGCTGAAAATGCCCTGTTTTATATTAAGTATGACAGAAATTATATTTTGGAAAATTGTGGGAAATGAAAATTTGTTTTGAACAGAAATAGATAGGAAGTAAGGTTAAGTACCATAAGTTAAGGTCTATTTAGCATATTTTAGCGCGTTTTATTCCTAAAGTATCTTTCTAACAAAAAATAGTTTATCGAAAAAATAATTTTCGCAAAGTAGTTTTTAAACTGCAAGACATGTTTTAAACTTTCTCATTTTACGCAAATATTGCTCACTAGCGCCACCTACGGTCGGCGTTCTTGACACTTTGCTTCTTCTTGCTTGGTTTAGAAATCACTTTGATCCTCTGTGATTTGAAGAGTCCGATCTCCGAACCATCGCCGTAAAACATTTTTACATGGATCTCAAAGTTTTTTCGTTTGTCGGAATCCGGAGTGTGCAAAGTCTTGGCAGCGGCGTAATTCTGAAACAGGTTTTCTTAATGTAAAATTAAACTACTATCTTTTTTAGGATAAACAAATAGTGGTTAACCTTCACATTTTCATTAGTCGGACCAGTTTGTGAACAGATCTGTGTTGTGTCCTACCTTTTTTTTAATTAAAGAATGTGTCAAGAAGCCAAGACTTTAGGATACTTTAAATATTAATTTCCATTGTTTATTGCGCCCTTATAACGGTTGGTTTTATCAGTAACGTTTTACAAGTTGTTACCTCCTTTTTCCTTAAGCCACGACAAGTAACTTTGCGCCACTTTGTCGGGTTATTTCTGATGACAACAGCGTTTGTCGAAACGTAGAAAATGTTTTACACACAAGTACTGACTTGTATCTTATTGAGACTTATCTTATTGAAAATTTTCAGTAATGTTTGGAAATATCTTACATTTTTCGAAGGTTTCCGAAACTACCCGAAGGTTTCCGAAACTACCCGAAGATTTCCGAAACTCACCTTCGCGGGCAAGTCAAACGAAACTTGCTGGAGGTCATTCTCTCCTCCCCCCACACCCATAAACAGGCAAATCTCTGAAGCCCCCAGCCCCGACTGGGGGGGCACTGATGACGTAGATGCGGCGGGAGAGGGGAGAGGGGTGAGTACTGATGACGTCAGTTTTCTACGTTGTTTTGTTTTCCATCCACTGCCGAGAAGATGAACGCAAGGCGGTGGACAAAAAAACCTGCACAAACATTTTATTGCGTCACAGTTAGTGACGCCGTTAGACTGATGACGTCGGCAATTTTTTGGAAGAATTTTCCCTAAATCTGATAGGCCAAGTTTGACACAATTTACCAAAATTCATTTTATTTTGCTCAGTTCTTCCAAATTTAACACAAAACAGTCCTGCTAGCTACCTTTTTTCCGATCCGTACGACTTCTGTGCTACTTTGGCGTGCAATACCGCCACCTTCATGTCTTCGCGTTTGCGCAAGTACCGCCGCACGATGTCGCCCAAGAGCTTCTTGTCTGGCATTCGCTTCTCCTTGGCAACTTGAAGTTCGTGGGTGAGACTACTACAGACGCTGCTGCCAACAGATGCAGCTCTGGAAACAAAATAAATCTTAACAGGAGCTGTGCGCTGTATTATATTTTATCTCCAGTAAGATCATAAGTAGACACCTTTAGATCATAATGATATAAAATATATTATGGTGATAATTTATACTGATATAAAATAAACTGTCTCGAAAGACCATGTAGTTGGGTAATAAGGTCCGTTTGGTATTTTAAATGCATTTGGATCTATGCTACAAAAATCAACAAATCTAATAATTGCATTTACGCTCCTGTTTCAAATCTTACGTTTCTATCAAAGTAAATAATAAATGCAAAACTCAATTTATTGCATAACTTTTAACCACACTAAGCTATAAATGCAGACAGTAATGGTTTGTTTTTATGTCAAACCCCACCCCCTCTTTCCCTAGCATGGGTCGTTATAAAGCCCCCTCGTTTGGTCCCGCCAACGTCTCCCCAGTCGTGTTTCTCATAATGCGCCAAACTCGCTCTCTTGTGAGCCCCGTCACATAAAGCCTTGTAATGACGGTACAGCTCGATCCAACAATTGTTCCCTTCACTTTTTGCGCCTCATAACGTTCTTATGTAATTTCGCTGCTATCTCGGCTTGGTGATTGATTTAGTGGTAATGTGTCGTTATGACTTCTTTAACCAAGCGAAATAAATCCAACTCAACAAATAATCATTTTTACCTTCTGTCTTCCTCGTTGACCTCTGACCTCGGGGTCAACAACGGCGTCGCTTCGCGGATGGGTGTCGTCGGTATGACGTCATCATCGTAGTGACGTTTTGATTTGGGTGATTCCCCCGCTGTGTTGATGACATCATACAGCTTACGCTTTCTATGTCGGTTGTCGACGAAGCTGCGAGTTTCGGAAGACTGAGGTAAATTCCTCGGTATGGAAAGATCGGCTGGCAGTGTTTCGCAAAAGTTTTTACTCGAAGTCGCTGCCTTCTGTTGGATGTTGTCAACATTGTTCTGGTAAAACGGCTCAGAAATTCCGGGGGCAAATGTTTCTAAAATCACATTTTCCGCTGTCGGCTTCATTCCGTTCTCAAGCTGAGGTTGTAAATTTGACGACGTGGTCTGGGAGCTGTTCTGCGCGTCATCAATGACGTAACAATCTGCGTTCGAATCGCATAAATACGCGGCAAAGTCGTCGTTCATAAATCCGCTGTTGTCGGTCGAGATTCCAGCATTCCTCGTTGCCATTGACAACACATCTTCAAACACGACCTGCTGCTGCTGCTGGATATTTGCTGAGTCATCTCCTGCAACGTCAGCAGCTGAAATTTCACTGTGGTTTGGGATGACAATATTGTTGTCCCTCATTGTAAGATTCTGAAATTGTTCAAATAGTTAAGAAAGTACTTGCCAAGCGGGGGGTTTTGATGCGAAGTAGGAATTACAAAATAATACTGGATTAAGTCGACTGGATTAAATCTGACATTTAAATATTTTGTGCAGAAATAGAAAGGACAAAGTAAAATTTACCAGTAAATCGGATGAGCCTTCCATATCTTTCTTGTGTTCTTTTTCCTCCGGTGGGGTAAAATTGTCTAAAAACCAACACAAAATTACATCATTATGTATTGAAGATAACATTGTAATTTCATATGCAGTAAAGAATTTACTTCTCCACTTGCCATGTTTTAAAATATTATTCATAATATATTTTTTCTCGGTGTCTTTTTCTAAACCTTACCTTAAAACCAACTAGTTAAGCTGACTGCAAAATATTTTCACTGTCTTTAAACTTTAATTTTCTGATATTATTATAAAGTTAACCAACAAAAATGGGCGTATATCACACAGGTCTTCAAATACAACCAACAACGCAGCTAAATTGTTTAACCCACAGCCGATAAAGCATCTATACAGCAAGGCAAACTAATTATAATTAGCTGAGTATACGCAGATGTAATGCGATGACGTCACGTTCGTTTGCACAGTCAACATTGAGATGGCGAAAGAGCAAAAGTTGAAAAACATTTAGGATTTGCTCGTGCCTCGTAAAAACGCCCGACAATTTTCTGGCCAAGGACACAATAATAAAACAACAATTTAGGAATGTTCACACAAAAAAAGCATTAAAGGTATTAATGAAAAAGCTTTTTAAAAAGTTTTTTTGTCTGTAATTTGGTTAGAGCGGCTCATAAGATTCAGCCAATTACATCATAAATTGCGACGAAAGATTTCAACTTCTGCATACAAGATGACGGTCTTAGTGATTTATTTTGCACAACTATATTGGTTTGAACCACATTTACTACACAATCTACGGTTATAAACAGTTGCCTAACTGACAATTACTTTTGTAATTACCTTGTTCATTGTTATTACTTCTTTGCACTCACACTAACACTACAGTCGTCTCAAAATGTTCTAAATCTTCACAGGATACAGATCATGAACAAAACACTTTTAGTGAAGAAACAACTTCACCCAACACGGCAATCTTTAAAATCAGTCATTCATGCGTGGCAATCTATACCCATGGCAAAATAAGCGTGGGCGTCGAATTTACATGATCGGCTGCGTAAATTCCATTACGTCCTTCGCCTTATGCCCCAAGCCAAAACAGGTGTGATTTTATTCAGCAGTAATTTGCTAGAAGTGAAAGTTTTGAGGCACGTACTTATAATCTATTGAAAAAAACAACTTCCATTTTCACATACCCTACACCTTACGAACTAATTTTAAAAAGTCGTGGCATAATCTTAGCAGAAGGTTTTCAAAACGTTTATGATTCAATAGTACAAAAACTTTACTGGTTATAAGATTACGATTTGAAGAGATCCTTGTTTTCCAAGTTGGCTTATCTAAGACAGCTTCAAACAATAAATGATCGGCAAACAATCTACACATCACATACTTGGTAACTTATGGCCAGCCCCTGCAAGTTGAACTTCGCTCGAACCATGTCCCTCGCGCTTTTCTCCAAGATTGTCATCGTTTCTGTCATTCCAAGTAGTGCTACTTTGGGGAAAGTCCCGAACTGCCTTCTTGCACTCTGGGTCCAAAACAGGACGGGGGGTTTCCAGAAAGCGCCCCGTTTGGGGCCCAGACCCAGGGGAGGGAAGAGCCCTTACCCAGGCCATGGTGGGGTCGTCTTCCTCAGATACGTCATACATGGAGTAACGTTGCAGAGGGGTTGGGGGTGCGAGATTGGACCCCATGTCCGATTGAAGGGGAAAGTGGGGCAAAGGGGTAGTTGGGGCCATCGGGGGGAGAAAAAGATCTGACATGGCGACCTCTAGTTGAAGTTCCAGGGGGGGAAGTGATTTCTGTCTCACTCAAAATTGCCTAAATTTGATTCTAAAATAATAAATTATCATAGAGTTATTGCTGAACTGGCGCAGTCATGCTAAGAAAACCAATGTAGGCCCAGGTAAATGAGAAACAACAAACTTTATCTTCGAAAAATTGTCAAATATCAAGTCAAAAATAAACTAAACAAACTTTGACCTCATTAACCAACTACTTTTCCTAAACACACTGTCTGTAGTTTCTGTTGACCAAGCTTAAAACTCAGCAGAAAAAACAGACCAAATTTTGCCTCTTACGAAAAATCCAGCTGACTGTCTCCACACTCAAGTGTTTATGGCTCAGATTCGAGACTAAGAACAACCAGCAGGCATTCTAGAATTTTAAGACAATGGGGTTAAGATTACGGAAAGCGCTGCGCCCGGCTAGCCCACGATATCGCGTCAAAATCGTATTCGATTACTTGTCTGTTATTGCAGGGCCACGCGAATGACAATTGAAAGTTCGTAGGGTTAGGAAAACTGACACGAAGAATGGATTCATTCTGGAAATCGAATCTGGCAAACGTGCCATTGTTTTGCTTTATTGCGCAGTCAATTAGGGTTGTGATGTAATAATAAGTTGATACAGATGTGAATTGACACTTACCATGGGAATAACACTATAACGGAACAGAAGTTTTAAAAACGACTTTAATTGCAATTGTAAAACACTTTTTATGTAAGATTACCAATTGGGTATGGAGCTTTATTAAATAGTTGGAAATGCCACACAGTTTTTCAAAGCAGCAGATAAAATCGATGGGCAGGCACGGTTATCGGGTAAATCTGGACTGCTGCCATGCTTCAGTGATTGCAAATGTTTATTCAGGGCCTGTAGAGCACCTCGTAGTGCACGCAACTAGTTTATAAGCTGCTACGAAAGCCCTCATAACTTGTACGCTGGGTTTGCTGCAGTCCGAAATGTTTTACTGTAAAACAAGGTCTTTTTCAAAGAAGTTATTGTGTTGTGCTGTTCGGCGAGAATTTACATTGTTCTGTTGTCAAAGTAGTAGCAACTGTATGTTGTCATAAGCTCGTCATTTCTATTTGTGCTAATTAAATCGGTTCGTCTGGGTATCGCGTCATAGATGGAAGTGTGACGTTATCAGTAATTGATATAACTAGCAAAGTGAAGTTCACAGATAAATTGACAGCTTGAATCCTTTATTTTTAACGAGCAAGGGTGTTCCAGAACCACCTTTAACGTTAAAGTGTAAGTTCTTTTTGCTGTGAGTTTAATTTTCTCAGTTTTCTTCTAGCAAGCAGGGCCAGAAATCGTTTAAAAGACTTTGTATCAGTAGCTCGCCAGCCAAACTCCTACCAGAAATCACAGGAAGCTAGCCGATAGATGCCGATGATTAATGGTTCACCGCAAGCTTGTGAAATGTTTACACACTGGTCCAGCATAGAAGGAGTTTTCAGACCACTTGTAAGCTTACAGGCTTTGGACTGTTTAAAGGTGTGGATATGCCATCTCAGTTGTGTTGTTAGTACTGGAAGTGTTGAATGTTGTAGCCGTTGTGGTGACAATATAAGCGATAAGTGATGGCTGACAGGTAACTCTAAGAAACAGGCATTGTTTGTACCTTGTGGTTGTTATAACAGGGAAACTAGCATCCTTTTTTTTTCACTGACAACTAGCTTTCTGAATTTAATTGTTCGAGATTTAAAGAGGATTAGTCTAATTAGGTCATCCAAGCAGTTTCTAGTGTCTTCTTTTGTTTGAAGCAAAGGCCTTGGCCTAACTTAAGTTCAAGTGTTAAAAGAACAGGCAAAATGTTAAACTTGGTATACAGCACGGAGGTGGCCTAATAAATTGGAATTGTTTTTAGCAAAGTTTTATTTAGCCTATAAAACACAATTAAGCCATTGATTTTAAATTGAATTAGCGGTCAAAGAAGTCAATTAAATTTGAGCGTGTTCAATGCCTTTACACTGAAACGCCTTTTGAGCCAGTTACTGTGCTGCGTTTGATGTTTACTTAAACTTTCAGTACAAAAGAGGCGCAACTATTTGTTCTTTGAAAATGTTAAAAGCGACGACAATGTGCCCTGTCGGCCTGGATTAATTATTAACGTTTGTTGAGTGCTTTACAGTTTGGTTTACAAACAACTAAAAAAGATGTAAATATAAACAATAGTTTTTATCTGACTTTTTCAGGTAAAATTTATTTCGCTTTCTGTGTGTTGAGACTTGCAACTTGTTCTACGAGTGGAAAGTAAGCGCTTTTAGAGCAGTCACTACAGCCAAAACAAAATGCGAACTTTGGTATTTTGGAACGTCATCACAAACCATGTGATTGTTGCATCACGACGAACCAAAGATGCAACGTTATCAAATTGTCACTGCACGATTTAAATTCTTAGTTGTAAACATAAAATCAAAGTAAAAATCAAAGTCTGTTTAATACTAGAAAAAGCGGGTTGTGAGATGTGACCATGTTTGAATTAAATTTACTCAGCTTAAAAAGCTTTGCTAGTATTTGATATGTGTCATGTGTACAACTCAATTAATATTATTCATAACGAGCAGCAAGCATGAAAGGTCGTGCGAACTATGTTTTTGCCTTGTCAGAACATCCGGTACAACTTCTTACACCACCGCGATTTGAAAAAGAAGGTTTACGCAAAGCTTCAGTGGCAGTAAGTCAAGCGAGAAAAAATGTTGAAAACAACCGCTGGGCTTTTGCGCTCAACGGTCGACTGGTCACGGTGATTTGACTTTAACGGCAGTTCCAGTTACACACTTTGTATTGCCAGTTTAGTTGGGTTGTAGTTAGTTGACTACAGTAAAGGACTTAGCTACTTGATGGACTTAGTAAGTGCAATAAAGGCTTTGGGAAAGAGTTTTGTTGAAATGGGTTGGATTTGTTAAAACCTTGGCCTTCTATGGATGGTCAAAAAAGTGACGTTACAGTTTTTATATTAGTTATTCAATAAGCTTGCATAGGTGGATGTTACTTTTGAAGTTTAATCGATGGATGGTGCTGGTTTTAATGTCTTTATTGTAAACCCAACGTTGTAAAAAAGTACATTTTACTTTAGTAGATAGCTTAAATTGGAGTTGGTTTCAGTAAACAACAACATCCAATCCATAAAATCCATGATTGAATTCAGCAGATAGCTGATCACAACGTATAACAGAGACAACAATATATTTCTTGGCCCAAAATCACAGGACTGACATAAAGTAGAACGTGGAGCAATGAATTTTAACTGCGTCAAGTGTTTGTTGTTGTCCTCTGAAGCGTAACGACCCTACTATATTGTCGTTTCAGTTCAGGCTGTAAAATGCTGCAGGCTACGCAAGGCCAATAAAGTTGATACAATTGGAGACAAAGTCTAGAGTCTAGACGGACTGCAAAGTTTTAGCCAATAAAACACAGCGTGAAGTCTATAGGTTTAAAACATGCAAAAGTTGTCTGTTTTTAGTTTTTTAGTTTGCGTCATTTTTGTTTGAGGCACAAAACAACCATGTTTTATTTCAGGCCATATAAACATCTCCACAACAAACTAAAACGACATTGAAGTGTTTAAGTTGTAAATGAAAGATAATTTCCATGTAAATTTTGAATTACCCTAGGTGTCAGGCATTTATAAATAGTTCAATAATGGCCTGATTGTCACAACTTTAATATCTGACCTCCTTTGCTCGTCGCTTCAGTAAACAAAACGTCACGTTTGCCATTATAACGTCACACAACGTGCTTGCGAAGTGGTTTCGAGAAGGAAATCAACGAGACAAAAGCTTTGTCGGATAGAAAGACCTCAGTTTGAAGCAAAAAAACAAAGGTTTTTGTTAAGGGGTGTACTTATAGAAGGAACAATGCCTCTGGGAGTTCTTGGGCGAGAAAGTGAACGAAAAGAATGCCTTTATTGCGCTGTGGCCTGTTACAAGGGCCTTTGGGAAGATTTTATTAGCGTTTTTGCGGTGTTAAGAGGTTTTGCTGCGGCAAATGTGGTAAAATAGATAAGTGGTGTTAGAAATCTATTCTGCATAAACGTAGGGAGAGAGTTGGAGAGATAGGTTAGAAAATTCAGAGCTTCTTATCATTTTGTGTTATTCTACACCCATGTTGTTTCACATTGATATAAAATTTAATCATGATTTTGTTTGCAAGAAAATATCGTTACATTTTCAGCAACTTTAAAAAAAACTATATTTTTAGGTGTTGGAACTGTACTGTGGATTGTAATGTGGTAAACTGGCACAAAGAACACAAGACGATTGTCTATGACGAAAACTTCGGGCGGTACTTGCTGCAGCTGCAAGAATGTTCGGTCTTTCCTCAGGGAACCGCTTCACTCCATAAAGTTGACACAGATCGTAAGTAAACTTATGTGTGTGCTTTATTGCTCACTGTTTACTTTACAGCCAAGGATGCCAATTACAGCCAAGGATGGCAGTACGGTACGTATTATTTAGTCGGGCATACCACGTACCTCATTACGAAGGGCGTACCGTACAACCGCACTGTACCTTGGATGATTTTTGAGGGGTACTGTTCCGTACAAAACCCCGAGGTACCAGTCGAAAATAGCTCATAAAAATGAGTGCACATTTCACAGTATGGCGTTTCTGCACAAACATGTTGCAATAAAACGCGTCTTGCTTCCAAACACAGTAAGCAAGGCCTACAAAAGCCGCAATGCCGAATCAAGGTCGGCCATACATTATTTACATGTAGCACGGTGTGATGTAGAAAAATAAAGAACGCAGTGGGATTCGGGCCAACGACAACAGCCTTTCCGGGGTGGCGCTCTACCAACTGAGCTACATAGGCTAGGTGGTCAGCCTGTCGAAAGGCGAATCACAGGCACCGCTTCTTCGTAACACTGTTTTGTATGAATGGAACTTTAATATTTTCCTAATCTTCTCATCAATTCCTTTTCCTGAACGATAATTTTCTTCCCTACAGGCGTTCATCCTCCTGGATCTGATCACTACAGAATCCGCCTTCATCTTCCTCCGCTCCATCCAGGTCGACTGGAGGAGAGGGGGATTTCCCAGTTTCGATCTTCAGCGGGTCATCCTCATCCTCTCGCTCTTTACAACGACCGGGATCTTGTTTCTCCTTTTCAACCAGTGGAAGAAGAGGCGATATGTGTGGAGGACGGCGAGATGTCCCTCCTGCGACGGACTGAGAAAGGATGTGAAGCCATCAGAGTATAAAGCAGCATCAAGATGTGATTGGGATTTCGCTGTAAGTCCGAGGGAGAGAGAAAGATTTTTTTCAACAAATTTAGAAACCGAGAGATTTTATTCGGAATGAACGCAGAGTTGTGTAGTTTTATTTGTTAAAACCGAAACATTTGCAAGGACTTTTTCCTACATTCTGCAAAGATGCAACCACACTTTGCAAAACCGGGGTAGAATTGTAGGCCACATTGGTGCAACCCAATGGAACTTCAACGAACAATTTGTACTTGAAAGATAAACCTACAAAACCCCAATAAATATGTTTACACAAACAGCAAAAATGACATCTTAAGGTCTTATAAACCCGTGACAAAATGTAACTTTTCTGTGTGATTTATCCAGGATTACATTCATTCCCTTCTGAACGCAGCATCCTTTATAGTCTGTGCTATGTGCATGATTGCGTATGTGCCTGACGATTACGAACATCCAATGGAGGTGAGGCAAAACTCAGTATAACTCACTCGAAGTCTTGAAACCAACTTTCCCGGCGTTGAAAAAACCCTATACTTTCCAAGCTAGTAGTTCCATTTTTCGAGCAGTGTGACGTAATATAACGTCAAAAAAGACGTCACAAACAACAACATTTTTTACGATCTTACGGTCAAAAGTAGATATTGCTTTGTAAATAATACAAAGTGGGCTACATTAAAGAGCACCCTGGGGCGTATGTTGCACGCGCCTCTGGTTACGTTAAACATACCAGCAACCTCTGAAATAGTTTAACACAAAACTTCTACGTTTTTTAGGTAGGAATTAAAGTGGTGAGTTTCCTGCTGGACCTGGTGCTTTGCTTACTTTTCACCAAATCTTGCATGGCCGCCTACTTGCATTATCAAGTGCCGGAACCGTGCCAATGTCCCGGCAAACTCGGTGACTTGGGAGTTTACCACGACAGCTCCACTACGCCGTCTAGCGTCAACAGTTTATCAGACACTGATGAGGAACAAACTGTGCTTTTTGTGAAACCGAAATTTCGAAAAATGGACGGCAAAGCCTACACTTCGCTCACAAACGAAGACGACACTTAGAAAGCTGTAACTTATTTACCTCTTGCGCCGTCTAGCGGAGGTGTAGAATCGTGCAAAAGGCGCCCCGTGTGGCCATGATTCTTCAATCGTTTGTCCTCGGGATTTCGAGGTCCGACTACAATTTCTTCTTTAAACACGAAAATATTGCTCAAACAAAATGATTTTATATTTTCTTAGCTTGTTTTGACTTTCACAAACCTCGATCAAGCTTGTTTTTATGTCGCCCATTTATGTTCACAAACTCGATTAAAAGATCAAGGCAAATTATTGAACAAGGCCTCAGTTGAAACTCCGGTGTTAAGCCAATAAGCTTCAGCCATCATTGGCCATCACGAGCAAAGTTGCGGCATAAAACTCCATTATTTCCTTGCAAGTTTGTATGTGCGTTATTATTTGTCCTTTCTTTTTTTACTTGGTGCTTTTTGAAGTTCCAAGTGTGCTACTTCCGAGTGCAATACCTTGCAAATAAACGATCAAACGTTTGATTGTGGGAAAAAGTCTGAACAGGATAACGGGATATCACACTTAAACCATGGTATTCGTTTTATAACCAGCTCTCTACACAGTTGATTATGGCTTAGGCAGTCGAAAATGCAAAATTTTAATTTTTCGGCATAATGCGGGGTCGGTTTTCTAACAAAATTTCTGCAAACTTGAATTTAAGGCTTGTGCCAGTTGTGGCGTTCGTTGCAGTGTTGTTTAAACGATCGACGTGTCTGTCAATCAACATATCACTGAAAAAAGAAATAAAAAGAAGCGTAGATTTTTTTTCAGGGTTGGTTTGTTTATTATTACTTCCGATAGCGGTAATAACGCATCACTGTACACCCCTGGTGTTTGTACCAAGCAACGAAAGCTACATCTACAGCGCAAGAACGCTCAGCAAAGGAAAAACAGGTAAAGAAGCGCGTTCGATAAGTCTCGGAAAACTTCGGACACGTTCGGAAAGTCTCGGAAACTTTCCGAAAAAGGTATTTACATGAAAAGAAAAATAAGTCGAGAAAGGAAAAATAACGATTGTGCGTTACGTTCCCTTGGCAACGCGTACATAACGTCATAAAGACAGGGAACGTATGGCGCTTGTCAATAAAGAAGAACGCAGAATTCCCTAGATATGCTTTGAACTCTTGAAACGCAAGCACAGGTTGCTTAAAATGCACAGGGCGCAAGTGCGTCGAATTTCTAGTTACAAGTGGGGACCACTAGAATCGGGTGCAAGTTCCCAACGAAGTTAGATACAAGATTTTGTGCAGAAAATTCCAATCCACCATGCGTCACACGAATATTGAAACTAAAAAACTATTTTTCTTTGGATTTGTTTTCCAAAATGCAACTAACAACGCGATATAGTTGAAAAGCTAAAGAAAAGAAACCGAAAAATAATGGTCAGTACAAAAGCACTCATGTGGAACAGACACCCGCAAAAATTAAACGAACGATCTTGGCACGGCGCCAACTATGACGTAACAATCATTAAAAGGTTCCCGAACAGAAATACGAGGCAACAATAAATAACCGAACCTGTACCTTCGTCTCGACATATTTACACTTATTTTCACATTCTCTCACAAATCACATCTCGATCCTCCACTGCGCATGCGCGAACCGTCATCACACGTCACAATCCATCATCATTGTGACGTCACTTTCATCTGCGCCTGGTCACTGTTTGAACATTTCGTGACGTCATTGTTGGCCGTAAAACGGCGCAACCCCAGAAATGGGGGGTGAGTAGCCCGCCATGACGTCACGAACGGGGGTGTGAGTGGGGGTGGGCGACCCGTCGCGTAAATCAACGCTTTGTTTAAATTTCAGAGTCAAATCGCGAACCACGGCTGATTGTTCCATTGTTTCGTCATAATTCGCGTCGTATGACGTCATAGAGGCGTGATTGTTATTGTTTGTGTTGTAACAATATCCATTGTTGACGTGTTGACGTTGATTGGCGAGGTCGTTGTCGGGCGGAAGAAAGGTTGACATGAGTTTGGAGACAGGGCTCGGGGGAACTGTCGGCGGCTGCACGGGCTTCGGGACGTTCGAAGTCCGCCGAACCGAGTTAAATTTACTCGAAGGTTTCCTTCTGATGGTGGCAGTACCCGGGGTTGAGATTTGGGTTGAAATCACTGTAAAAGTAGAGGTTGAGAGAATATGCAAACTATCAGGGCGGGAATAAAAATACTTACTGGTTGGAACACCAGCTGTCGATGCTGGGCGCCGATTGCGCGCGTTTCCATGGTGATTGTCACGTGATCTGGGCATGGTTGACCAGGTTTGATAATCCACGTGACCTCCTGTGTCGTCGCCATTGGTCGAACTGTAATCCGTATCTGTAGGGAAATTATGATTTAGTGTTAAGAGTTGGGTTGCTAGTAAGTGTGAAATAAAACAGAGATTTCTAGATAGTCTAAACAT
Source organism: Phallusia fumigata (assembly GCA_008931825.1). NCBI lineage: Eukaryota > Metazoa > Chordata > Ascidiacea > Phlebobranchia > Ascidiidae > Phallusia > Phallusia fumigata. The sequence goes on along the minus strand of QXVZ01016113.1, from coordinate 3,013 downwards.
ACCCATTCGAGACATATGGAAAAATGCTAGGAAAAAGCTTCTTAGAAATATATTATGTTTCCAAAAAGAAACGACTTTATTTGCATTTAACCTAATGGACCCCTTAATGTGATAAACAAATAGTTAGGTTATTTCTTTATCAAGCGCCCACGTTTTTGAAAAAAGAAAAGATAGTTTTTGCCAGGTTAACAAGAGCACAACTTTAGATGCCTAACAACAGTGTGCGAAATTTCAAATTTATAATCTTTCTTAACCAAAAGCTGTGGAACAAACCAGCTTTAAACAGAAAAAACTGCCATGTATCTTACCATGTGAAGCAATCGTGTCTTCCGAACAAGCCGGTGTTGTATTCTGACTACTGTATCCACTGCTGCTTGAATACTGCAGACTATGGTTGCTACTTTTGCGCCCCAGTGTCATGCAGGTAAACTCCCCTGCTATGGGGTTAGGGGTCGCAAACAGGGGTCTCGTCAGTTTTACGTCATCCTTAGGGGGCTGCGATGGGAGCTTGGGTTCATAAATGTGATCTTGGCCGTTTGACATGTCTAAAAGGAAAACAATAAAACAATAAAATCATTTTTTGCCAGAAAGCGGCGAACACTTTGGCAGTTAGTTAGATATTTTCCCACTTTCGGGGTAAGTAATGAAAACGTCTTTAAATAAATGATGTTTCTTTTTTTTTAAATTCAACCAAATCTATAGTTTCGACATTTTACCTGTTGGGGGAGGTGGGGGCAGGGGTTCATCAGAAGCAGGGGCTTCCCCCGGCCCCAAATCTGGTGGGGGTGGGAGGGGTAGGGATTCTTCATCAACTTCCTGGGTCCCGGCAAAAATAAACGCGGCGGGTTTCGGGGGTCGTTCGGGGGATTTCAGACCCCCATCAGTCGTGACTTGACTTGACCCCATAAACTGAGGCTCAGACAAGTGACGTAACATAGGGGGCGGGGGTTTCCCTTCAGCAAATCCACCCAGTGACTGGCGATGTTGCAGAGTTCCAGAGTGGGGTCGTGGGGAGAGTACCGGGGGTCCGGTGGGTTTACTGGGTAAGATGTGGTTGGGGGTGGGTGATGACGGGGGCTGCTGATCATACGGACCTAGTAATTAAAGAAAGTTCATTGTCAGCAGTGTTGTTGAGCCGTTGAGATGTTTTGCTATGCTTTATTTAATACGAATACCACGAATTTGATGTTACCGTACACGTTACTGCAGATTAGATTTGAAATAATTTGAAAGAAACTGGTTTTGGGGAAAATAACAAACAATTCAACCAGTTTGTCGTCATTATGCACTGATGGTGATAACAACAGCGATTGTCGAAACGTTTACATTGTGATGTATTCACTGTACAGGTTCTGTGGCGGTTATATTTTTATTAAAGCTGCTTTTAAAGTCGATGTTTTGTGTTTCAAGAAAATAGAAACTTCTAAAACGTTTATTTCCAAACAGTTTATTTATTCAATTTGTTAAACGCCAATATATGTGACATCATCATTGTGTTATGACGTCATAAAACAAAACGTGACCACTTGAGTCTGTTGGGACAAACTGATGGACAAAAAGTGTGAACAATTCGTACCAGGTCGCGACCAGTCCTTCCAAGATAGAGGCCTGTTTTGTCCGCTAGACGGCACAACGGAGTCGGGTAGTTGAGCTGAGTTGGGTCGAGTTCGGATGAGAGGAGAGACTATGTCCGTACCGTTGTCCAGGTTCTTTAAAACAAACAAAAATGCGGCAACGTAACAATTTTGCGTTCAAGTAGTTAATGGTTGGTAAAAAAGGTGTTTGCAAGTCAAAATTTTAATACAAGCCGACACTTACTACACAATAATCGAAATACCAGCATATTTTCTCACCTTGTCGATGGGGAGTGGGGGCTTGGTCGTGAGCGGGGGGTTGGTTTCGGCGGATGAGAGATTAGTCGGCGGCATTGTGATGTTGCTGTTGCCCTGGGAGACGAATCCGGAGTCATGTGACGACACAGATGAGAGGCGGGCCACTGTGGAACCTGCTGGGGCCGATTTACAAGAAGTTGGACTTCCCTGACCTGTCGTGGTTGTGCTCGTGCTGTTGTTGCGGCGGTGAAAGCTCTACACAATAGAAATATATAATGTATAAAGTAAATGTATTATGAAAATATTGAAATTGGAACGCGAAATCAAAGATGTGGGAAGAAAATAAAAGGTTTCAAAAAGTAGTTTTTATCGGAATAATTTATCAGTCTTACACATGAAAATGCTAATAGTGAGTTAAAATGAGTGGGCATCAACTTAAATTTGTTCAGGAAAATAAGTATTCTTAAAATAGAACAAATATGATGACAACAGCGATTGTCGAAACCTTTGCAATAAAATGTGCTCGTTATGTTTAAGTTCTCTGGCAGTGATGATTTTTTAATGCATTATGGAACAAATATCTTTGGTACGTTTTGCTGTGGTTCGTGGTGTACGGTGGTACAAGACTTAATTACCTCTTATTTACCCGATGTTAAAGCCGTAAACGGTTTAGCTAGAATCGACAATGACAATGCAACACAGAGAGAGGCTTGTATGTGAAAAACAAGCAATAAATACAGGTTGGGCATTGAACTGGGTGGAACTGATGGAGCAAGTTAATAAGTTGCCAGGGTTTACGGGACGGAAGCGGGATAAAAGCGACGGAGGAGTTCCCATCATAAGTTTAACATACAAGATTGATTCTATTTGAATAAGGAAGTCTCGGGATACCATGAAGTGAAGTCAACTTATATTTAAATTCAAGTCTTTGAGTGTGGACAAAAAGTAGTAATTGTTAATTGTGCCGGGTCACAATTAGTAAAATATGGCTTTTAAAAGGCGTCAAAATTAGTAAAAAAGCCCTAAGTGAAGTTGTATCTGTTTGAAACTGAGCTGCACTTGTGAGCTGACGATATTAAAACTTCCCCCATGCTGTCAACCAGCTTGGGCAATTTCCTTTCAAGTTTAATGGAAACTTCCCGTTATGTGGTAAAGGTCAACTGCAGTGCATAGAAAGGTGA
>QXVZ01016111.1:0-59003 GCA_008931825.1 Phallusia fumigata | reverse complement strand
CATTCCTGCTTTAGATCCTTACAAAAGCTTTGACACGAATGACCGCTCAGGTCTCGCCAGGGAAACCTAAATATAGTGCATGTAAACATAGACATATCATTACAATGTGATATTTCGCTGTACTGAGTATGTCAGGGAAATTCAATACACAACATTACAATACAATAGTTATCTTGGATGGTTTTAAGGCCCTGATATTTACAGAGCGGTCATCCATTTTTAATGTCACTCCAGTGAGCAGCTGCGTCATAGTATTAGTATTGTTACACGAGGTTTTGTGTTTTGATGACACAGCAGGTCTTTCCGTAACCGCAAAGACAAAACGTAAGAACTGTCGTTTGCAGACATGGCTCCTGGCAAATCAGGGTCAAGTATAGTCAAGTTTACTTCGTTATCCAGCGCCAATCGCGATGACATGAATCTAATTGAAAGTGGTAAGATCTATTGGCAAAGTAACCGTAGCTGTTATTCAGTTTTGCGTTATTTTACTTCTTGTTTCCTAAAATTTAGGCAGGCTTAGTAATCAACGATGTATGGCAAGATAAGGACATTTTTGCCTGTAAATGAATTTGGATTACTCCCTAAAGTACAAGTTCTGTTCATCAATAAGATCTCTGACTAAAATTGGTCAATTTTTTAACAAACTCTGCCAGTACATGCTTTTATAATTAGATTTCAAGCCAACAGTTAATTACGTTTTATAAAACTTGTTTGTTTGCAGATGATGCAGAGCTTACTGAAGAGATCAATGGAGGAAGGGCACACCTGGAATTTCGGTTTCCATCTTCAACAACAAATGGTGCCACAAGTTCTCAACACCCAAGGTAAATTCAATTTATGTACCTGTAGTACATGATTTTCCACCAAGGCACATGCAGGGGTCAAGGGTCAATTGTACCATTCAATAGGTTATTTACAAAAAATATGTTTTAATTAGTAATTTTGAACAGTTTGTTTGTTTTCATGTTTACTTTATAGATTCTGTCTGTTTCAATCGGCATTTCTTTACATCTGTGGTGTTTTCATTTGTTTGCAGTGACAAACAGGAACCCAGTGAACAGCGCCGAAAAAGGTCTCAAAGGTGGCGTGTGCGTGTCTTGCTCATTGTTCTTGCATGCATCATCATTACTGTGTTGCTTCTTGTGTGGCACTTCTACAATCTTCAACACTTCCTGGAAATCAAAGACCAATATCGCCGAGTGGCTAAATTCAATGCTGAAACAAGATACATGTCTGTGCTTGACAAACAAGGCAACCAGGCTGCTCAGTTTTTACTTGATAGCAAAGGTGCGGTGTCCGGTGATTTGCAGTACTTGCATGCCTGCAATCAGCAAACTGAAACCAGTTCCTGCCTACATTGGGCACACAAAAACACCTCACTATCTTTGACAGCATTTGGTTTCGGCGATGAGGACGACATTGACAAAATGCACTGCATAAAAGTAGAATGGAAAATGCAATCGACTACAACACCTGTGGACTGTGTAGAACTAACTATGGCACCAGACGATAAGGTTGTGTGGTTTGGGGCTCATAATTACATTACATACCCACCAGACAAGGCACAAGAGGAACCATGTGATGACTCTATGCTTCAATATATACCAGGTGGATTTTCAGTTAGAAACCCCTTTGGAACTATTCTAAGAAACAAAGGTGGATCAGTGATCGAGCCATTGTGGATTTCTTCAACTGGTGTGGTTATTAAAGCCAGTACACAACATGCAGTTAGGGTCAGCGAACAAGTCTGCAAAAACCAGACAAAACCACAGATTTGCATATCATCTGCCCCTGACAATGCGCACCAAGGCTTGCACCATCGCGATGATGGCTTTCATATGGATTACATGGTTTGTGTTGGAGACAGCTTGCATGCAGCCCATCAGGAGACTATAGAACATTTCATTAAGCCTTTAACCGAACCCCACGAAGTTCCAGAATACTTTCAAGACATGATCAATGATGGTGCTTACTTTGAAGATGAAGTTGAAAAGAATATTATTGGCAATGTAAAGCCTAGTGATGTGCCATCGATATTGCATGGTCATTGTTCATGGTTAGTGGAAAAGCCTTTGTGGAACATTATTATTCATGACAATGATTTTGCTAAAGTTTCAATCAATGCTCACCTTCAGTCTATTAGGCCAATTGGTGGTACTGTACATATAAGTGATATTGCACAGGTTTATGACAAGCTTGGAGACTTTGTTTTGCGAAATGATGGAGAAGTTTCCATGGACAATTTTACTTTTGTAGCCAAGGAATCAGGATTTAAGATAATGCTTCCCTTTACTCCATTTGTCAACTACGATACCAAGCACTTTAACAAGGCTGCAACCAGTGGCTATCTAATTTTTGATGAAGTTCGATCTGTACCATCACTGACTCGATTAAACACCCATGAAAAAACCCTTTTTCCAGGTGTTATTGATCTCACCAACAAGAATGCTTCATCATGGTTTGTCAGTGAAATAACCAACTTCAGTGCTAGAGCACCTGTGGATTATTTTCATATGTTTTACGGACAGTCCAGCTGGATTCCTAACCACTATCGACTTGCAAGGCCACTCCACAATCCAGGGCACTTCTCAACTCTCTATGCTGATGTTGCATTTAAAATTGGAAGATGCACAGTCACTGATGTGGCTTATGATTCACAGATTAGACACCAGTTTGTGTTGCTAAGTCCATCAAAAAGCATGAAGGAAACTGTTTCTTCAGCATTGGCAGCTGGCTTAGGGGGCTATCCATTCTTTGTTCCAACTTTTCCATGCCCATTGCATGAAGCTTTAAAACACATGAGACCAGAGGTTGTACAGAATGGGTTCATTCGCTGGATTGAGCTGGTAGCATTTTTCCCAGTCATGCATATTCCATGGGACTATGATACTCTTATCAAGGCTGGAATGAATGTTGTTGAACTCACAGACATTATACAAAAATATGTTGCCCTTCGAAACAGCACAACAGTGCATACAATCTTTGAAAAAGCATTTTTGGAAGCTGACACCAGCAGCACAAAGCCTGTTTTGTCTCCAATGTGGATGGCCCCCAAAGCTATTANCCTTCGAAACAGCACAACAGTGCATACAATCTTTGAAAAAGCATTTTTGGAAGCTGACACCAGCAGCACAAAGCCTGTTTTGTCTCCAATGTGGATGGCCCCCAAAGCTATTACCCAAAGAACCAACCCGGAAGAAAAAAAGAAGATTCTTTTACTTAAGGATCAGTTTATGATTGGCAATGACTTATGTGTGGCACCCATACTTGAAATGGATTCAACTGCAAGAGACATTTACCTGCCTCCAGGAAAGTGGAAAGATATCCTGACCAGTCATTCTTTCGATGTGAAATATAGCAAGTGGATTAAGAGCTACCAAGTAGAAGTTGGAAATATTCCAGTGTTTGTCAGAGTAAAGTAACATTTTCTCAATTTTACCCCCAATTCTTCTCTTGTTCTTTATGATACAATGCAATTAAAGCTACATTTGTATCTCCATATTGTGGTGTTGCACCTTTAAATTTTTTTTAATAGCATTAAAAACATGTAGTGCACATTTTTCATCATGACCTATTATTACGCAATGCAGAATTTTCTTAAATTCTTTTGTTTTATTACATAAATTGAGCCAACTGATTGCCAAGCATCGCTTTAGCATTTTCGCTGTCTAAATGCATTGTTCCAACTTTATGTGGTCAAAGCTGTTCATTATAACACGTCATGCCACTTCCTGCATCCTGCAGCCAAAGTGATCAATCTATACCTGACAGTCATATGATATATAGATCCTACTCTTATACACAACAATGGAAAATCAATAGTTCACTTGACAAAAAATGTCTTTTTATGAACAATGTTACTGCCACATTTACTACACAAGACGTGTTAAACAATTATTATTACCTATGGTACATTCTGTTTTACAACAATGCAAGTTCTGTCTAACATTGTGCATTGCATGTTCCAACTGATTATGTATATAACTTTTTTGCTTTAAAACATTTGGTATTTAAAGAAAAATGTGTTCGCAATGTTTGTGTTTGTGGTATATGTACATACATTTCAGTGCATTGAGAACTAAGTTTTGCATAAATGTTCTGTGGTTTATTTACAAAGCGTGCTGTAACTTTTAACCACAATGTCTAATCATCAAAAAACAAATTCGAACGGTTCTAACTTATAACTGTGATACAACATTGCTTAAAGAGCCTATTTATGAAAGACCTTTTGTTTCAAGATACTGTGTTGTTTCAGATGCTAAAAACTATGAGATTGTGTAACTTATGGGTGTTATTTTGCATTGTGTTGCTGTGATATTTTGTGTGCTTTGGATTTCCAGATTTTTCATTGTGTAAGGAAAATGTTTTGGTGCCTGCATTTCATACAGGAAAAGACTATTTGTGTTTCAACTGTGCTTGACTGTTTACATTACTGTGTGATATTTAAATTGCTTACAGTTTGTCTGTTTTAAAAGTTTGCGAAAAGACGCAGAGTTAGTTTTGTCTGACAAACAAACTTTTCGCAAATCTTTTTTGTCCTGATCGAGGTTCCAGGGATTGTGCGCTGATTTTTTTAAAAATTGATTAATAGTTATATTACTTGTTTTAAAAAATGCTTGCCAATGACACTCAGGTTTTAATGAATTTATATTTGGTGTAGTGTATCTTGAATTAAAAATAGAAATGAAATGTTTGCCTTTTCTCAACTTTTTGTTGACGACATATCATTATCGTCCATATTGCACTATTTGCCTCTTGTGTGTTGTTTTGTAAAAATGAAAAGTTTTAACTGGGGAAATAAATGTATCTTTGTAAACATTTTGCTTTTGTAGTGATGGACTGCCCTTATGTTTAAGGAGTGGTTAGTAATAGTATGACTTATGCTTGCAAGGTTGTGGGTTCTAATCCTGTATCGGTCGCTTGTGTTTTTAATCGTTTGTGAAGAAACTGAAATGGAATTGCTCCAACCCAGTGGAACCCGATGCGTTGACCCAATGTGAAGTAAATCCTAAAAAATAACCCAACTGAACTACAATTAGGCTGGTAGCTGGGCAGCGGACTCATTGTTCCGCCCACCAAGGCTAAAATGAAACAAACAATTCTCTTCCATAAACAAAAGACGAAGTTACAGTTTCCTTGCATATTTAATACAAGGTGGCAAACAACATAATAGAGACCAAAAAATATACAACCACAAAGTTAAAATATACATAAATGAATAATAAAAACTCGTTTATACTTTGCAATTACACGTAAATTACCACAAACCCAAAACGCTAGACCTTAAAAGTAAAATAGGCATATTACCAGAACTACCAGGTACGTTTTAGACCATTCAAATATTAAACTGTACGTGGGGGGGGCATAAAACACAAAAAAAACACAGACATATTGCGTGTATTAGACCGATATGCTAGTGACCAAAAACGGACCATCAAAAACTATCCACGAGCAGTCTTGATCCTAATAAAATTACAAGAACGCATATTTTCCGTATTCACCACAGAAAGTTACGCGATTGTAAACTTTACGTTTCTTTTCGCCACCCACCGGCTCGTGTAACTTAAACCAAAATTTTCAGCCTCATATTTTTCTAGAATTTTCAAAGCGTACAACCGACGGTTGGAAGTCATTTGCAACATAACGGGAACCCACTTTTTCGACTTTCACTTGAACATACAGTTCTTTTTTATGTCCGTATCTTTGCCTGTACTCTTTGACTTTCTCGTCTGCTTCCTTCGCCGTACAGCAAGAAACTTCGGACAAACCGAAGTAAACATTTTCGGGGCGCAGCTGAACTCTTGTGGGCTCCCTGCAAAAAGCCAACAGTGAAGCGAAGATAACGAACGACCGAAACCAAAGATAGCTACTGTACTTTTCTTTAACTTGAGTCTTGTAACCGCCCACTTGCGCTGTAGTGGACCAGCAGTCTTCGTCTCTACAAATTTAATTTTAAATTATCCATCTGAAAATACTGTCCGAAAATTTAAACATATTTGACTATGTTTCAGTTACCTCAAAGGAATTGACTCCTCCGGTTCATCTGCTTCTGCTGGCAATGTGCTTCTAAAAATATTTTGGGGATTGTTGGTCGCAATTATGTGCGTTACGCTTTCTTTAAGGTAAATTTTACCATTTTTTGTCTGTTCTCGTGGTAGCTAAGTGTATTATAACAACATCGTTTCCCTATTTCGGGCAAGAGCCCTTACCAAGATTTGCAAAGTCCAATTATGATTTTCCTTTAGGTATAGTGTGGCAGTGCGATTATGAGCCTAATAAAAATGTGCTTCCTCGCTACCTCTAAACCCTTTGGACCGTAGTTTACGTTTGTGCCATCAAAAAACCCCTATGATCTTTGACTGATGTAGCGGCTGTGCTGATCTTACCTCGCAGATCGGAATGGTCTTATTTCCAAGTCGCGTGGAGTACTTGCTGTCGGAGTTAGTTTCGTTTCATTCCAAATAGTGTTCAATTCCGTCCAAAGTTGCGAGTTATCAAAAAGACCCCTATACAGAAAAGAAAAATGAAATTTACTTTAAATTTGTGCTTTACTGATTAAACTTTGTAGAATTTGCTGTGTTTTACCTACGTCTATCAAATCAATCAGCAAAAACTTCATTTCAGACAGGGATTTTAAAACTGTAGGTTGGACCAAACTCAAATCGTTTCGGAACAGACCTTTACCTCTAACGCGACCATCCAAAGCATTTAACAAAAATATGTATCTGTGCAAGAGAAAATAATGTTCAAGAACACTTACAGACTCTGTTCAGGATCCTTTTCTTTTTTCGTGGAGTTTAGAGCAGTTTTGGTCGGCCGCCGACTTTCGCTTTCAACATCAGACAACACTGCGCTTGACTCACTGCTAAAACCCAAGCATGCAATTTATTACTGTGTTAACATACAACAGTGCACCATACCTTTTTGTGTGTGGAAGTGTTAATCCATTACGAACAGAAATAGAACGGCCATTATTGATAGTTGTAAACTTTTTGCTCGTTAAATTACTTGAATCCACTACAGACACCACAATTGCTTCTTGACAACCAGCCACTTGCAGTGCACGAAATACATAAAGCCTTCGGTTATCCAGGGTGTAATCGGTGCTGCCGATTTTCACCACACTAATAGTAGGTAAGTCATCCGAATCCATTCTTCCGATTTTAATATTCCGTATTGTATCATTGACGAAATTTCCGTTGTAAAAACGTTGTCCGATAGTGTCTTGCGAAAATCGTATGTCACAAGGTAATAGAAGAACATAATTCATCCTCACAAGCTTGGTACTGGTATAACTAAAAGAGTACATGTTTATTTGATGTGTCTTGCCATAAAAAACAGTTTTCCTGTAGCAATGTCACTGATTGCTGATGCCATACATGCATTAAACCTTTAGCGGCATTGGGCGATATGAATTTAACATCTAAACTAAAAACATTGTTATTGCTGCAAATTATTTACTGTTGTTATATGCTGCAAGATATCACTCAACTCGCGGAAATAAGCATGTAGCCCATGCACTGACTAAGGCTTGTTTATCTGTTTTACCGCAAATAGAAAATAAACAGGATTTCACACCTTTCTTTTTCAGGCCAAACAACAAAAATCCATTCACTCCAAAAGCTAAACGACAGCCTTTAACGCGCTTTGCAATATATTCAGGTTTACGAAAGCTTTGGGAAAACACGCCCGGGAATCCCCCTTAGGTTGGCTACCCAACTGCGTGAAAACAATCTCGCTTGAGAAGTTTCTCGAACTGGTGTCGTCATCGGCATTTAAAACAGTCCTCTTTCTTTTCCATGGGTGCTGGGGTGTATTGGTGCTGTATACAAGGCATGAACAGGCACCATGTAAATGTAAACGTTTGTTTAGCATCAGGCACGGGCAGATTTGATAAAACGTGGGGGAGGAGAGGTAAATAAACTTGGCGCAATAGGTTTTGTTGTGTTTGATTTGCAGTCTGCGCTGGTAGTTTTCTACTCGGTGCGCACTGCGATTGTTTGATGACAAATACTAATTCTGTTTTTTATTTGGATTTCTTCGCTGGTGTGGTAAATCAAAGGCAATACAGTGGCGCAATTGCTGAGACTACAGCTCGTTTGAAGAATTGCCCTGCAATAGATTTTTATGCACAAATGGCTCATGGCAGTGTTTAACCAGTGGACCACAGAGCAGTTTGCAAATGGCCCACGGAGCTAGATTGAAATATTAGGATCCCAAATATACGGTGGCCCACAAGTACAATTCAACAATTTTTTTGCAAACATTTTTTTTCGATGCAAACATTTTGTTTTTAAGGCAAACATTTTTTTTTCAGTGCAACAATTTTTTTGCAGACAATCTTTTAAGTGCGAACATTTTTTTTTCAGTTCAACAATTTTTTTGCAGACAATCTTTTGTGCTATATACGGCGTATCAAAATTAGCAAATTACTACTTCTTGCGCAATTCTGTACTCGGTAGCTGTCAGCATCAGCGCCGGCCCAAGTAATTAGGCGGTCACCGTAACATATTCAAACGGTGTGACGTGTTGTTTATTACTAAAATCCAGTATGTACTAAGCGCAAGTATCAAAACTTACTGGATGCATAGACTTTTTGCACCTAGAAATGGACGATACTCGCTTATTCCTTAGGGGTAACAACTCGCAATCCAACCCAACATATGATGTAGATCGACAATTGGTATTGTAAATCAAACACAATTTTACACGAACGACATCTACCGAACCTAACTTCTAAATCAATTTGTATGTAAAGACCGCTAAACTCTTCTTTTTGTTCCTTCTGGTCACAACCACTTTTATGGCACATTTGTTAAACGCATAAAACCTAAATACGAATGCTTTCAATTTAAAGCGGCATGTTTTAAATGCGCATTGTATGCCAATGATATAGTCGCTGTCTAATAACTGAATGATTGCCCTGCTATGATTCCATTTATACGTTTATTGTTAGTGATCTAAATGCTATATGATTAATACTGTTACAATCAGTGGACAAGTGGAACAATATATGCAACAGCACAATTACCATAACCCAGTAAAAGCCGTAACCCAAACAGTAAATTTGTAAATTACACTCTCAACAAAACCTCTAATTCGCTAAGCACATTGCGGTAAAAATACAAACGCACAACAATAAAATGTATGTTTACAAGAGTACATCAAAATACACAAAAAACAAATCTGGTAAAAAGAATAAAAATTGGTACTTTTTATTCTTTGCTGCCATATTTTCCCGGACGTCTGCAGAAAGTCACAGTGCTAAACAACTTTTTTGTCATTTCTATGGTCGTAGGTGCTAGTTGAAATGTAAATTTAATTCTGTTTTGCTCCAAAGCCTGACAGACGTACAAGGAAATGTTCGAAAATTCTCCTGCTACTGTGTAGTATTGACCAACCTTTAGGACTTCTAATATACAGTCAATATTGCAATCCGATCCATATTCTTTTGCTAGCTTATCAGCTATTGTATCAACTTCATCTGCGCTGTGCGAAGAAATGTTGTAAACGCTGAACAAAATTTCGTTTGGGCTCAGATTGATCCGTTTGTATTTTCTGCAAGTAAAATACCATGTTATTAAATAAAAAATATCCCACTGGCTTTCTATATTTTCTTCTGTATATATTTCGTCACAAATTTACTAACATATATGTTGGATGATATCTTATTTGTTCGACGACAAAAATTGTGTGTCTTTCAGCTATGCAAACTGTGGTTTGTACCTTTGCTTCGACTGGGTGTCTTGCGTAGCGACAACCTTGGATGCCCTTGGCGTGACCTTGTTTGACAAAATGCTGGTTTCGATGGTACGAAAATTCTGGTAAACTGCTCCTTGATGTTACTGTAAAACCGGTTGCAAAAGGGATCATGAATTTCTAACATATATGTTATTTTTCTAATTTATGGATGATATCTTGTTTGTTCTACAACACTTCAAAAATTGTGTGTCTTGCGGCTATTCAACTGTGGAATTCGTACCTTGGGGTCGGTTGGTTGTCTTGTGNTCAGACAGGCGTTTAAAACTAGGGATTGGACCAAACTTAAATTGTTTCGAAACAGACCTTCACGTCTAACGCGACCATTCAAAGCATTCAACAAAATTATGTATCTACACAAGAGAAAAAAAGTTCAAGCTTGGCGAAGATCCGGATAACCGAATCCTTATTAAACAAAGCGTTTTCTGAATCTGGTGATTTCGAAGGTCTCCTTAACCGGGGGTGTCGTTTTTCGTAGTTACTGCATGTCAAACTACACGAAAAACGAATATGTAGGATTGTATTTTTCAAAGCTGGTACAACTACTAACCTTTCAGGGACATAGCTGGTTGTCTTAACTGCAGTAGCCGTTGATGGACTAGCACTGTGGCACCTTTTAAAGGAAGAAAAATACATGTTTATAAAACAAAACCAATGCACACGAAGATAATGCTTCTCGCGTACCTGTAGTTTGTCGACTCTAATGGGGATGTCGAGCAATGCGATTCAACCTCGCGTCTTGGTTGGCTCCGAAAAGTTGTACGGGTTTGGTTTACCGACGTAGAAGTAGATGGGTTTAAACTTAAGTTGGAAAGCTGTCCTGTCGCCTCCCTGCAACACAACCTTAATTGTGTATTATTCTACGCACAGTACTGCAAAACAAACATAATACAAAGGTTATATACCCATATCTTGTTGGCAATAATATCAACTTTGTTTTTTTTACACTGGGCAAGCTCAACCCTATTGTACAGCACAGGGTTTGTTGCCAAGTGACTCCATAATCTCGCTATGATATCACGGGCGAGTATTTAGGGTTAGACTGAAAAAACATGAACAAGCGAACGGAGGTGCACATTAAGTAACGACGACTGATGCAAGCCTCAACGTTAAGTCGCCATCTTGCGCAAACAAAGGTTTTACATTTCGTTCGTCGCGCAATCGAGCTAGATAAAGGTTACAGCGTGGTCGCTACATAAATGTATGGCTTTCAAACGTTTAGTTTTTGTTTAAATGCAAACAACTCTAGTGCAGCCAGTGGTGAAAGTAGAATCATTTTTTATCGAAACGATCCAGTTTTTGTCAATATCGTCCCGAAAATTAAGCCACGCAAAACGGTTACCTATCACGTCACACAAATAAAAGCAAGCATTACGTAAGAATGAAAACAGTAATGGGAAAATAGTCGTAACTTGCGACACCATTGGAACTCTTAGCGGAACGCCGTACCGACAGTGATCCTTCTACCGGAACGGCAGCTTCCGGACCGTTCTGGCTTACATTCACCACTGTGTGCAGCACATATTCACCACAATTCATACCTTATATTCTGTTGGGCGCACACTGAGTGGGGAAGTGTAAAATCCCTTCGAACCCTGATGAAGATTCCTCCGTTTTTCGAGGTAAACTTCGGTTGTACCAGCTGGTGTATCGTGTTGGATAAACGGTTATCACTTTGAGGTAACCTTCTACTTGCAATACGCGAAACACGTAGAGTCTTCTGTTGTCGAGCGAATAATACGAGCCACCGAATCTCACAACTTCAATTACAGGAAATTGCTCAACTCTGTATATGCCAAACTTAATACACTGAATCGTTTCATTAACCGAGTTTCCGTTTTGGAAATGCCTGCAAATGCTGTCTTGCGAAAACCTGATATCACAGGGCAGTAGTTGAAGCATGGTTGCTGTTATTACCACAAAACGCCCAATCCTATGGTTTCATACCATAATATACCTGTGGAAGGAATTGATGTAGGGGAAACCCCGAAAGGTCCAGTGAGAAAACAGTTTCACCTCAGCGATTATTTAACTGGTGTCGTCACGGTTGCTTTGTCGCAGTTTGTGTTTCTTTTGTACCAGGTAATAAAATCGGGTATTTGTTAAAGTATTGCCGGAAAAATACATTGCGTCGTTCGTTGACTGTGTTTATATTTATGTTCAAGTGGGCCGATCTACGTACTTTTCAATACACGTTTTGGAAAAAAAGTTTCTTTCACTCAATACCGCCCTGCGTAAGACGGGGAAAAACGTGCTCGCCCAGCCGCGCATGGTTTCATGTGAAACGTGACGTCGCGGCACACGAGCGACATCTACCGAACCTAACATCTGCATCAATTTGCATGTTGAGGTCAACGAAGTCTAGCAAATCTATTGTTGTCCCTTTTGCACACAACTAATTTTATTATACAGTTATTAAACGCATAAAACTGAAATATGAATGCTTTCATTTTAAAGCGGCATGTTTTAAATGTGTACTACAATAATAAAACCACAAATGGAACAATATATGCAGTAACACAATTACCGCAGTTAAACTCGCAANGTGTAATGTTTCCCTCTCCTCGAACCCTAATTGATCTTCCCTGAGTAACAGTTGTAAACTTTGAAACATCCTCTCTTGTCAAAGGAACAAGACGTACTGGAATTGAATCTAAGTATTGCTCCACTTGCAACACGCGAAATATGTAAAGACGCCTATTGTCTAAAGAGATAAATGACCCGTCCTCTGCCTGAACAACTCGGATTTGACGAAATTGATTTACTCGGTATACTCCATCTTTGATCAATTGAACAGTTTCATTTACTGTATGAGAGAATCTGGGATCTTGAAAGAAGTTGCTAATACTTTTTTGCGAAAACTTGATATCACAAGGCGGTAACTGCAACATGATTTCCGGTAATCATACAAAATGCCTACCTCAAGACTGGTAAAGATATAATGAATCATTACTGCTGGTTAAAGTGTAAATCCCCGATGTATCGCTTACCTGGTAGCGAGAAAACAGTTTCGCCTTCGTAACGCTTGAATGGCGGCGCCCTTTGTTGAGAAGTGTTTGCGTTTTGGTTTTTGGTGCAAATATATACGTTCGTAAGGCAGTGCCCATGTTTTAGTTTGAGCTGGCTGATCAGCATTGTTTAATTCAATAAACATGTAAAAAACAATCGAAAGTTAAAAAGGATAAAACTGCAACGTCTCCTTGCCTTTCCCTAGCATTTTTTCCGGAAATGTCACTCACCGTTTGAGAAAAACTTTTATGTACAAATATTTTATCGTATTTTTTCGAACCGCTCGTTTTGTTGCAAAAACAACAGTAAGAAAATAAACTTAGTATCAGTATAAAACGTGCAACTTAAGAAAACATATCTGAAATAGAAGCTGGTTAACAATGGCTTTCATGTGTGCAAAAGGCTATGAAGAAACACTATGAAGAATTACTAACACGCCAAAAACAAATGAAATAAAAAACGCATGCTATTTACGTACTTTTCAATGCACGTTCCCAGATTTTACAAGCACGTCCAAAAAGTTGAAACAAGAACACAATAGTAAATAATGTACTTTTCAATACATGTTCTCAGATTTTACTGAAAAGTCAACAACGAATGAGACAAGAATAATTTAACTTTGTTTCAAACAGACATTCCTATGTTCAGCATCAGTATTTTCCCGAAACGCCACGAAAAGCGTTTGGTATGTCAGTTTTTGACAAGCAGACCTATCTCAGAAATAACTAGTATAATATTGGTTTTGACAGCAAATATTCAGCTTATCGAAATGTTAAAAGGAATAAAAAGATAAAGTTTTATGCTAATGGGACAACATCGAGCGCCACATGCGGCCCGTGGGAAGTGGATGGGGTTGACCTGTTGTAGATGTTGCCGTTACATTTTGCATGTTCTGCGATTTCATTCTAAACAAAATACATTGTGATGGGGTAATACGTTTCCCGAAAGGCAAGAAAACTGATTGGTAACTTAGTGGGTTATTCAGTAGGAGATGTACGCTAATAAATTCCTTGAAATTACAAGTTTAAAACAAACGGTGGATATAACCTATAGTGCCAGCCTTATAGCTTGCTAAAAACGCATTCATTTACTTTTGGTTTGTACCTGGTTGACTTTGTTGTTTCTGTGCCACATTCTGCTTTTGATGTGAAAACATTTTCTGATCCTGGTGTTGATTTCGACGGTGTTTTCAACCTGGAGTACCAGTTGTCGTAGTTGCTGCAAGTCAAACCATAAACAGGATAGTTACAAAAAAAATGATGAAACAAATAACCGCACATACGAAAAACCAATATCTGCAGGTTTTTTTTCAAACCTGGCACAACTACTAACCTTTCGATGGCATAAATGGTTGTCTTCACTTATACCTGACTAGCAGTGTGATACCTTTTTATTAAGGGAAAAATGACACAGCGAACAACAAGACCTATACATACAAACGTAATGTTTTTCGAAAACCTGTCGTTTGTAAGCTGTGATGCTGATGTTGAAGGCTGCTGTTCGAGCTTTGATCGCATGATTACGCCATGTGTAGTAACTTCGCGATATCGTTGTCTTTGCTTGGAAGGGATCGAACGGCCTTGGTTTACAGATGAAGACGAATTTAAACCCAAGCCAGCATGATTTTTTGTCGGATTCCTGCAACACAGCCATGTATATTATTTCATCGACAGCATTGCAAGGCAAACACGCATACACCATCAGAATGACCACATGTTGATAATTGTTTGCACACACAAACCAGATTGTGGTCGAACCTTCTTGGTTCTAAGGCGGCTCCGCAACGTTCAACCTAATTGTTATCGGGTCGCAGGTTTTAGTGAGTGTCGGACTAAAATAGACGTTTGCCACATCCCCGAAATTCGGAATGAAAAAACCCCAATCCGCTTTGGTATTTGATGGTAATTGACGGTTTCGTCTTATGCGCGGTAATAGTGGCGGTTAGTCAGCCGAGTGATTACAATGTTACAATGCTGTAGATTGTGAAGCACAATGCAGTAAAGCAAGTATATGACAGCAAACAGTTGTTGCGAAGAACATGTAACTATAACTTGATGGTTAAGTGTGCGAATGCGCTGTTGTAAAGCACTGAAGCCGGATTAGGAAATGAAAACAGAGCAACTTTTATCCGGATTCGGGTGACCAAATTCTTATTAACCGAGGTTTACTGCAATAAAAAAAGATATAATTTTTTGATTTTGAAAGGGTTTTGCAACCACGTTCAGTAAAATCTTGTGATTTCGACGGTGTCCTCAACTGAAAGTACCGGTTGTCGTAGTTACTACAAGCCAAACCATAAACAAGATAGTTACAGAAAAAACTATGAAACAAATAACCGCATATACGGAAAACAAATTTACTCTTCTTTTCAGGAATGTATTTTTTAAACTTGGCACAACTACTAACCTTTCGGCGTCATAACTGGTTTTCTTATCTGTATTCGCTGTTGACGGACTAGCAGTGTGATACCTTTAAAAGGAAGAAAAATACACAGCTGTACAACAAAACATATACACACGAAGATAGTTTCTCGTGTACCTGTAGTTTGTAGACTCTAAGGGTGATGTTGAGCAAAGTGACTGAACCTCGCATGTTGGTTGCCTTAGGAATTTTGTACGGGTCTGATTTACCGACGTTGATGTAGATGGGTTTAAACTTAAGTTGGAAAGCTGTCCTGTCGCCTCCCTGCAACACAGCATGTGTGTTATTCTACGCATAGCACTGCAAAACAAACATAGTACGACAAAGTCACATACCGATGTTAGCATAGCATTATTATTAACGCCGGTAATATACACCGAACAAGCACAACCTTGTTATACAACACAGGGTTTGTTGCCAAGCGACTCCATAATCTCGCTATGATGTCTGGGGTGAGTATTTAGAGCTTTATCGAAGACCCATGAACAAGCGAACGGAAGTACACAATACGTAACGTAACGACGAATGACGCAAGTCACAACGTTAAGTCGCCATCTTGCGCAAACAAAGGAGTCAGATTTCGTTTCTGCGCAACACAGCTAGATAACCGTACACCACTGAAGGTCACAACGTTACCGCTACATACATGTATGCCTTTCAAAATGTTAGTTTTGCCCAGATTCAAACAACTGTAGTTTACCCGCGTATATTACACCATACAACATACCTTATATCTTGTTGGGGGCATAGTGAGTGGGGAAATGTGGTAACCCCTCGAACCCTGATGGAGATTCCTCCGTTTTTAGAGGTAAACTTCCGACTGTACCAGCTGGTGTATCGTATTGGATAAACGGGTATCACTTTGAGGTAACCTTCTACTTGCAATACGCGAACACGTAGAGTCTTCTGTTGTCGAGCGAATAATACGAGCCACCGAAACTCACAACTTCAATCACAGGAAATTGCTCAACTCTATATATTCCAAACTTGATACACTGAATCGTTTCATTGACTAAGTTTCCGTTTTGGAAATGCCTGCAAATGCTGTCTTGCGAAAACCTGATATCACAAGGCGGTAGTTGAAGCATGGTCGCTGTCATTGTCACAAAATGGCTATTTCTATGCTTTCACACCATAATATAGTTGTGGAAAGGAATTGATGTGGGGAAAACCCCGAAAGGTCAGCTCACCTTTCAGTGAGAAAACAGTTTCACCTCAGCGCTTTATTTACGATTTGCTAAGTCGCTTTGTGATGAGGTATTGAAGTCACTGTTGTTTTTTCTTAACGGCAACTTATTTTCAACAACACGATAGTTGTAAGTGCGAATTTACCCACCAGTTTTGAATTTGTCCGCTTTCATAAGTGCTTTTATTACATTGCATGGTGGTTTATACGCAATTCGTTTGTTGACTGTGTTTATATTTATGTTCAAGTGGGCTAAACGATTTCGGTCATCTGACTTAACAACTTCACGTAAACAGGTTCGTTAAGATTTTTGTTGAACAGGTTTTACTTTGTGACGCCACAATTTAGGACAGCTGGTTAAATAATGCCATTGTTTTCACTTGCTTATTTGCCTAATGCTGGGAAATTCAAGAGAATGAGAATAACAGTTAAATTTTCCTGTAACTTTGTCAAGAAAGTAATTGGGATGCCTAGGTGGGTGGGATTATGAGAAAAATTTAAAATATCCACAATCACTTGGATTCCCTAAATAGCGAAAATTATGTTTATACGGTTGATGCTGCCGGGTTCCCAGGATTAAGATTAGCAATTTTGTTTCGCACGTAACACTTTTGTGTTATGCGGATCATTTTCTTAAACGGTAAATATTCAATCTTGTTTAATTTAATCTAAAGTAAAAAATAGTCGAAAGTAAAAAAGATAAAATTGCAAAGTTTTCTTGCCTTTCAGGATTCCCTAGCATTATTTCTGGAAATGTCCATCACTGTTTCTGAGAAAAAATTTAAAAATGTACAAATCTTTTGTCATATTTTTTCGAATGGCTCGTTGTATTCCAAAAATGCAACAGTAAGAAAATTAACTTAGTACCACTTTAAAACGAGCAACTTGGGGAAACATATCTGAAATATAAGCCAGTTATGTGAACAGTGGCTTCCATTTGTACAAAAAAATATGAAAAAAAACACACTACCAAGTTACGTACCTTTCAATACACGTTCCAAAATTTATTAGCACGTCATAAACAAAAAAAACAATACCGATGTATTTTTTTATACACGTGCTCAGACTTCACAAAAACATCAAAACATATGAAATAGCGATAGTTTAACTTTGTTTTAAACAGACATTCTCCGTTGGTATTTGCCCGAAACTCCACGAAAAGTTAAGAATCCTGGGTTTTTCACATTTGCTTGTTCTGCTAATCGAAAGCTAAATTTCCGCCCTACTCCTTTTGTATCTAAGGCCTTGGTGATGTACAGNAGGAGTCGAACGGCCTTGGTTTACAGATGAAGACGAATTTAAACCCAAGCCAGCATGATTTTTTGTCGGATTCCTGCAACACAGCCATGTATATTATTTCATCGACAGCATTGCAAGGCAAACACGCATACACCATCAGAATGACCACATGTTGATAATTGTTTGCACACACAAACCAGATTGTGGTCGAACCTTCTTGGTTCAAAGGCGGCTCCGCAACGTTCAACCTAATTGTTATCAGGTCGCAGGTTTTAGTGAGTGTCGGACTAAAATAGGCGTTTGCCACATCACCGAAATTCGGAATGAAAAAACCCGACTGGAAACATCGGTTAATCCGGTTTGGTATTTGATGGTAATTGACGGTTTCTTATGCGCGGTAATAGTGCCGGTTAGTCAGCCGAGTGATTACGATGTTACAATGCTGTAGATTGTGAAGCACAATGCAGTAAAGCAAGTATATGACAGCAAACAGTTGTTGCGAAGAACATGTAACTACAACTTGATGGTTAAGTGTGCGAATGCACTGTTGTAAAGCACTGAAGCCGGATTAGGAAATGAAAACAGAGCAACTTTTATCCGGATTCGGGTGACCAAAGGTTTACTGCAATAAAAAAAGATATAATTTTTTGATTTTGAAAGGGTTTTGCTACCACGTTCAGTAAAATCTTGTGATTTCGACGGTGTCCTCAACTGAAAGTACCGGTTGTCGTAGTTACTACAAGCCAAACCATAAACAAGATAGTTACAGAAAAAACTATGAAACAAATAACCGCATATACGGAAAACAAATTTACTCTTCTTTTCAGGAATGTATTTTTTAAACTTGGCACAACTACTAACCTTTCGGCGTCATAACTGGTTTTCTTATCTGTATTCGCTGTAGGCGGACTAGCAGTGTGATACCTTTTAAAGGAAGAAAAATACACAGCTGTACAACAAAACATATACACACGAAGATAGTTTTTCTCGTGTACCTGTAGTTTGTAGACTCTAAGGGTGATGTTGAGCAAAGTGACTCAACCTCGCATGTTGGTTGCCTCATGAATCTTGTACAGGTCTGATTTACCGACGTTGATGTAGATGGGTTTAAACTTAAGTTGGAAAGCTGTCCTGTCGCCTCCCTGCAACACAACATGTGTGTTATTCTACGCATAGCACTGCAAACCAAACATAGTACGAGAAAGTCACATACCGATGTTAGCATAGCATTATTATTAACGCTGGTAATACACACCGAACAAGCACAACCTTGTTTACAACACAGGGTTTGTTGCCAAGCGACTCCNCTTTGTGTTGAACAAATTTTGCCATGTGATCACGCTGTAAAATTAAATTGCGCAATTGTTTTTTGTTTGTTCATTTTGCCTGATGCTGAGAAAATCAAGCAACACCGGTCAACGTTTTTTGCAAACACTCCCTTTGTCGAAAGGAAACCTTGGCTGCCTAGTTGGGTAGGGATTAAAAAAATCGATTAATGTGCCCTTAAAACGAACATGGTCAGATGAATTGTGATCTCATATAGATTAGAAAATTTTGTTGCATCACTTTAGTGGAAAGTTGGAAATTTGGACGTCTAGCGACCCATCATGTACAAGTTAATTCCACAACGCCAAATAAAGACATGGAAATGTTAGAGACATGTGGAAATTGATGAGTTAAGCAAGTCGTATTCTTAAAGGGTAAATATCCATGTTTTGATTTGACAGCCAAGTTTTTTTCAGTATTTATATAATTTGTGGTAAATGTCACACCAGATTAGTACAATGATTGGAATTTTAAGCACATGGTCGTTTAAATCACATATCAATGTGACATTAGCCGACTGTGGACCTTTTAGCTTTTGATTGCCCATTCGATTATCAAAAAAGATATTTGGATCGAGGTTTTAACATATATTTTATTTCATTTTACCTGATATAGATTGCCATAGCAGACCCCTCACGTAGCAATCACCAAACACGATTTCACACTAACACACGCCGCCTAGGTGTGTTCGTGCAACTGTCAGCGCCTATGCATATACTGGCTTGGCATTTGACATTGCGCAGCGCGCTGACGACTTCTAATGATAAAACCAGGCATATGGTTTTCTTGGTGCCCTGTGCACAGCAGACGTTCAGTCGAGACAGGCTACCCCAGATAGAGGTTGTGCAATGAAACTGCTTGTTGTTATCTGTGTGTAGCAGAACTACAGCTCAAGAAATGAGTGGCGGACAGTTTATTAAACCCGGTAAGTTGTTGGGTAACGCGATATACCACGACTTTAAACGAGACAGTTTTTAAAGCTTCGGTGTGTGGCATTAATATGCAAGCAAGGGGGAAGAACAGTTTTTTAAGTTGAACTGGAAGCGTTCACTGTGGGTTATAAGCTTGGCAATGTCTCATCAAGATATTGTTAGGTTTAGTTCTATGCTTTGACTTTTTTAGGAAGTGCATACTACTTCAAAGGATGGGATACCAACGGTGGAAGTCCTCTACCGTCTTTGCCCTCGGATGCACCTCGGTTACCACAGAAAGGTAAAGATTTTGTAATCGAAGAACCCTTTTTTAGCCAAGGCGTTGAAATGAAGACTCACAAAAGTTGCTTGTGGTCCTGTTTGTTGCAGATTAATATAAAACTGTAGATTCTTTACCGGCCAAAAATAGTCTTTGTTTGCGCAAAAATGCCATTTATGTGTTAGATTCATGGAAAACCTGGACCAACTTGTCCCAATTCGACGATGAACGGAGCAGTTCGCGCGGGTCCGGATCCCTACCCGATGACGTCATGATGGCTTGCAAGGTTTGTTTGCTGCAATTGTTTGCTTTGACTAATAATGTGCACAAAATATATTTCACGTTCTGGTTTTTATTTTAGCTCAGCTGGAAATTTTAGTGTCTTTTACTTTTACAGGTTGGAGAAACGCGTGAGATGCAGCGCAAACAGGCCCAAAAAGTGGCATTCGCTTGCACGGGTGGCCGGAAAAACAAGGCTGCATTAATGTTCCAGGTAACAAGTTGGTGACCTATTAATTTGTCTAAGCGATTGAAAGTAATAAACTTCATAGCCAATAAAAACAGAGCCGAATTAACTAGTAAAGTCCTTGGCCCTAAATTCTTAGCCGCGTTTGGTAAAGGAAACACCTAACCAATAATAATTAATTTTCAAACTTCGTTGGTGTGCTGCTGGTATCCTAACTTATCTATTTTTGCCACACGTGTTGCAGCGTGCTTACTACCCAAGAAACCCAAGAAACAAGTACAGTGGCAAACATAGGGTCCGCCTTTTTTAAGGCGCTCGTCTTTGTACTTCGGTGACATAGTTCTGACATGGCAATTACTTTAGTGCTCCTCTAACAATAGCTTTTGTGTTACCAAGTAAACTAACTTAAAATACACCCAACTCAACAAAAACATGTCCAGACTTGAGGCGTTTGCTAAATTACCGTTAACTACACAGAAAAGGTTTGAACGCTCCGAAAAATTCGCCCTGGTCAAAGAACCCGAAGCCAGGCCACCAACCCCGGAAATCGTGCCTGTAAAAAGTGAAGAGCTCGGAGCGGAGGAGGAGACGATCCCACCTCCACCACTCCTCCAGCCGCCTCCTCTTCCGGACATGACTTTTATGAGTCCCAATGCACTTCCATTGACAAAGTGGTACAGCCCGAAGCCATGGGAATTCACCTGCGAAGCCCCACCGCCCCCGCCCGAGGAGAAAGACTTCAACCGAAGCGCCAGGGGGTTTACCGGGAGCTACGTGTCACCCTACGGAGCTTACATGCTGGATGATGGAACATATGAAACCTGTGACTTGTAAATTACGGACATCGGTAAACTTTGGAATTGTCAAACAAACTAGTAAATCAGAAAAATATTGTTATCGTTTTCATTGAAAATTAGTTAATAAATGTACAAGCACTAGTGAAAGGTCAAGGCCGTTGTGCAAGTACGAAAAAGTGAACCCTAGCAACTGCAGAGCAATTTACTATTATGAAACCGCTAGATGATACTAAAGAGCAGTTAGCAATCATTACCACTAAGCTTGTACAAAGCAGCTGTAGACAGCCAAACAAAAGCACATAACATATCCGCTATTTGCGCCTACCGCTTATCCAGGTGATATTACCGTTTTTTGTTTCGGGTGATTGTTTCAATAAGAGCTAGCAACTAGTTATACATAGGCAACATCACTTCGAGTTCACAGCAAACAACACTGACAGTGCAAAATCGTTTTGGGGGGAAGAAAGTTAGTAGTGCAGATGTTATAAAACCGAGATGTTGTGATTATTCGTCCACCTTTTTATGACGTCAAGTCGCTTGACCACGTGATTTTGTACGGCGGGTTGCTTATGACACTTGCGAGAGCTATTGCACCACCTTGTGAAATCCGATTCGCACTAAGAGAGTCGAAAACGTGGCTCGAACGCGTAGAAATAAATTACGGCCTGTATGGAAATTCGATCTGCAGTTTTAAAGAATGCTCCGCTTTAGTTTCCCATTGGTTACATGCGCCTGTAGAATAGGCTAGTCCTGGTTTTTGTCTTGAGCAAAAGCTCTTTGCAACTTCCTTGTGTGTTCAGGCAGAAGATAAAACAAATATAAACGTGAACGCGTGTAAAATAAAAAAAATTGCTTTCGAGAAATCGCCAATCATCGTTTATCCAGGACACAGCTCAGTTAGTTACATCCCGTATTATAAAGGCACTTGCCTCAAAATTGTGGTAGATGCCGTGGTCCTGAACTTCGAAATACTGAACCGAGAGCATAGAGTTTATTCATTTGGCGGTTTACCACACAATANGTGTTGCAGCGTGCTTACTATGAACCCAAGAAACAAGTATAGTGGCAAATAATAAGTCCGCCTTTTTTAAGGCGCTCGTCTTTGTGCTTTGGCGACATAGTTCTGACATGGCAATTACTTTAGTGCTCCTTTAACAATAGCTTTTTTGTTATGAAGTAGACTAACTTAAAATACACCCAACTCATCAAAAACATGTCCAGACTTAGGGCGTTTGCTCAATTATCCTTAACTACACAGAAAAGGTTTGAACGCTCCGAAAAATTCGCCCTGGTCAAAGAACCCGAAGCCAAGCCACCAACCCCGGAAATCGTGCCTGTAAAAAGTGAAGAGCTCGGAGCGGAGGAGGAGACGATCCCACCTCCACCACTCCTCCAGCCGCCTCCTCTTCCGGACATGACTTTTATGAGTCCCAATGCACTTCCATTGACAAAGTGGTACAGCCCGAAGCCATGGGAATTCACCTGCGAAGCCCCACCGCCCCCGCCCGAGGAGAAAGACTTCAACCGAAGCGCCAGGGGGTTTACCGGGAGCTACGTGTCACCCTACGGAGCTTACATGCTGGATGATGGAACATATGAAACCTGTGACTTGTAAATTACGGACATCGGTAAACTTTGGAATTGTCAAACAAACTAGTAAATCAGAAAAATATTGTTATCGTTTTCATTGAAAATTAGTTAATAAATGTACAAGCACTAGTGAAAGGTCAAGGCCGTTGTGCAAGTACGAAAAAGTGAACCCTAGCAACTGCAGAGCAATTTACTATTATGAAACCGCTAGATGATACTAAAGAGCAGTTAGCAATCATTACCACTAAGCTTGTACAAAGCAGCTGTAGACAGCCAAACAAAAGCACATAACATATCCGCTATTTGCGCCTACCGCTTATCCAGGTGATATTACCGTTTTTTGTTTCGGGTGATTGTTTCAATAAGAGCTAGCAACTAGTTATACATAGGCAACATCACTTCGAGTTCACAGCAAACAACACTGACAGTGCAAAATCGTTTTGGGGGGAAGAAAGTTAGTAGTGCAGATGTTATAAAACCGAGATGTTGTGATTATTCGTCCACCTTTTTATGACGTCAAGTCGCTTGACCACGTGATTTTGTACGGCGGGTTGCTTATGACACTTGCGAGAGCTATTGCACCACCTTGTGAAATCCGATTCGCACTAAGAGAGTCGAAAACGTGGCTCGAACGCGTAGAAATAAATTACGGCCTGTATGGAAATTCGATCTGCAGTTTTAAAGAATGCTCCGCTTTAGTTTCCCATTGGTTACATGCGCCTGTAGAATAGGCTAGTCCTGGTTTTTGTCTTGAGCAAAAGCTCTTTGCAACTTCCTTGTGTGTTCAGGCAGAAGATAAAACAAATATAAACGTGAACGCGTGTAAAATAAAAAAAATTGCTTTCGAGAAATCGCCAATCATCGTTTATCCAGGACACAGCTCAGTTAGTTACATCCCGTATTATAAAGGCACTTGCCTCAAAATTGTGGTAGATGCCGTGGTCCTGAACTTCGAAATACTGAACCGAGAGCATAGAGTTTATTCATTTGGCGGTTTACCACACAATATGAGGAGCAGGGTGCTTTCCACTAAAAAGGAACCGGACACCGACTATTACTGTTTGCCGCCTACTGTTATCGTGGAGGCGGGACCAGTCATCAGAAACTAAATCCCCCTACCCCCTTTCCACCCCAACACCAAACCAATTAGCCTTAAAGGGGACCCGTTGGCTCGACAAAAACCGTCACCAACGTCCATTGATCACAGTCGAGCTGATGTGAAAGGCGACAGAGTGGAAGAAAGGTCCGTCGCGCGCTGCCGCAGCAATTTGATACGCCTCCGTTTCTCTTGCTCTCTCGGGGATGGCGGCCCAGCGTTCGAGGAGCTATAGAAAGCTACTTGACTATTCCTTTCATGACCATTCAAGCGCCACCGCCCGCTTTGGAGTTTGGACTGTTAGCCTGGGTCGATGCTGTTAAGGGTTTCTAAAAATTGTTGTCTGTCAAACTACACACCATGACGCGCATAACTGCGGTGTTTGGATTTCACAACTTCAAAATTTATGTGTTAAATGCGTATCTGCTACACATTACCTTAATTTAATATCGCGATACAAACTGTACCGTACTATTCAATGACGTACATGCCCTATATACATTGGGTACTTCTATGGTCCCACATATATCAAACAAATCTGTAAACCTATGTTTCCGTATTTAAACACCTGCTGTTGCGATGTTGTACTGCGAAGCGCTTTTCTCTCGTTGCACTTCTAAAGGGAGTGATTAAACAATGGCCGGTCAGCTTATCGTTGTTTCCATATGTTGCATAACGCGATTTCGGCGAATTAAGAGGCAAGTGTTGTTTTTGCAGCAACTCTCTTTGTCAATCTTATTTTATAAAAACGAAATTGCTTGGGCGCCAAGGGGCAATACCGACAGTTGAATTCATTCCGTGAACTTGTGGAGTACTTCGCAAGACCCTCTCCCTTTCCTGGCGTCAGAAACCAAATGCAGTGGCCAAAGTTTTACAACCAACAAAAATACATGCCCAATTTTAAAACCACATAGTAAAATGTTAATTTAAATCCTAGAACTTCATCGGCCGTGGATGTTTGATGATACCAGTCACAGTTTGGCGAAACGCCGCAGCCGGTGTCCTAGGCAACCCGGCTGGATAATTTGATTCCGTTGTTTTGTATTGACACGGTTTCTGCGCTGAAGCGGCGTCCGAGGTCAAACTGACTTTCACCTGACCGCAGAAGGCCTGCTTTCGTGCGTCATAATTCGATCAGGATGCATAATTGTTTTTCTTGGAGCTCGTGCCGCTGTAGAGGTAGCAACAGCCACCTGCTCGTCTTTAGGTGGGGTTTATTATTGCAAGCCAAGCCCAGTGCTTACAAACGTCTGTTTTCTACACATACGTATTCAGATTCTACCTTAGGACTTTAGCAGTAATGCAATATATCGTTTGAGAAACATTGCTGCTTTGACACATATAACTCGACATTACTATTTGCAAACTATACTTTGCATGTTTAAGAAGGGCCTGTTTAAACATGCAAATTGCTATTCAGTGTAGCATAGTGTAAATTGGTCTGTGTCGCATCAAAAGTTTTAGGGTTTTGTATCTCAGCTGGAAAA
This sequence comes from Phallusia fumigata, assembly GCA_008931825.1. Classification (NCBI taxonomy): domain Eukaryota; kingdom Metazoa; phylum Chordata; class Ascidiacea; order Phlebobranchia; family Ascidiidae; genus Phallusia; species Phallusia fumigata. The sequence goes on along the minus strand of QXVZ01016111.1, from coordinate 33,436 downwards.
AATACGTTGGCATAAATGCACGAAAACGTACTTAATATGTCATATGTACACGTATTTTATGGTGCGTTTAAAAACACCGAGCCATATAAATAGGTGCTGGATCTTATCAAAACAAGACCTTAAGCATTTTGCGCCAATCATATCATCGTTAAGGCCCTTGAAACCGAAAATCAATATTGGACGCAAGGTGGGGGAAAAGAGCAGCTTCGGCGCCTTCCCGCCGTTCACCTCGTGCGTGCAGCCAAGCGTGCCCGACTGGAGAACAAAGAACGTCTGACAAACTTAGCCTGGTACCGTGGGAAGAAAGAAAACCTTGTTGTTTGACTTTGCCGCGGCTCAACGGCGTCTCGGCGGCCTGTGTGTGAATGGTGCTGTTAACCGACGTCCAATGATACGGCCCCTTGGGCCAGTGGTTCCTGAAATGATATGAGCTCTTAGCACTGTTGTTGACACAATGTTAGAGCTTCCTATTTGAACACTTGTACAATTTTAATAGTTAGCATTCAATTCTTGTTCAGCATCTGGCTCAGTGAACGTTTTTTTAAAAGATAACATCTGCACTGTTCACATTTAAAGCTGTAATTGGACTAAGCTGTATGTATTTTTTGTGGTAAAAGTCACTATTCGCGGTTTGTTGTCGAAATTGGGCAAATCTGCTGACATGCTGGGTTTAGTTTATCTAAAAACATTGCCACTGGTTAAACTTTGTTTTCGACTTTGTGGAGAGTTAAATGCTGGGGCTTGACAACGGACTTGTGTACTTCCGTGGAATGCCACTTGACCTGAAACGCGGGCTTTAAAATCACTTAAGTCACTTTGTAAGAAATCTTTGTTGATTGCAAGACTTGCGCACACTGCTGTCCCACGAACTCCTGGAATTCCTTCGCGCGTCACCGCAGGAAATTTGCATGCAAAACTAAGCGGAATCAATCAGCCGTGAAGTCAAGGCAGCTGCTTTGAGATTACAAGTCTCGTGAAAACAGGACAGTGCTCTTATGATGGGAGGCCCTTTTCTCCTAGCTCTTGGCCCGCAAATATGCATTGCCGCCTCGGTTTGTGCCGTTAAATGATGAATCGACGGCGCCACCGCGAATTTCCGGATTGAAGAAGAAAGATATGGTTGCCTAAGACATCCCTGTCGATCACGAGTTTAAACTAGGTTTGGCATTTTTGTTGCCTAAGCTTGAATACCTTTCCCGGGCATGCATTTGTAGTGGGTAAAGATACGCAGGGTCGTTACCAACAACATTGTTTTTGTACATCTTGCAAATGCGGTGTTTATCAATTTTATCTGTGACCAAATTTGGGGGTTTTCCCTGTTTTATGCCCATACAAATGACCGCCTGAGTTTAAAAACTGTCCATTGACTAACCCTGATGTGACACGTTCCGAATTTACAACCGTATCTTTGATATGACTGTTATACAAACCCCTACACGTTTTTACAATAGCTAGCCTACGATTGTTGTTTATAACACAGTAAAACATACCATTAGCAAACGGGTAGTAGTCGTTATGTTGTTAATTTAGGGAAATAGTTCATCATGCCCTAGTAATCTGTCTGTTTATATGGTGGTGGCTGATGTAAGCATATCGTTTCGGTTTGTTATGTGGTCCTCTCACTAACAAAAATTTGAGATAGTTACCATGTTTTTATGACTAGTTTCGCGGTGACATTTTTTCAAATGCAAATGATTTTTAACATCCCCGATGGTTTTATGTCGGTTTATGCCTGAAGAGTATCCCTAAAATCAAATACTTATCCTTTTCATCTGGCAAGGCAATAATTTTAGCGATTGCAAGGAAATATACACGTTTAATCGTTTTCTAAACACCACTAGCAACAAAACCTTGCCTACGAACTTTATGCGACCCTTGCCTGCTGCTTGGTCCTAACAATATTAGGCACGAAACGTCATCATGCGTACAAGCCGTGTATCGATCTTACCGCGCAATGCAAGAAAATTTCCCCAAATCAGGCTAAATGAATTTGCTGTCCTGTCATTGAAAAACCGAAATGCAATCCAAGTTTTCCCTTGGGACATCAGAAAAGGACAGGTGTAGGGTCTAAAGTCTGTTACTTGGCACCACGACGACCCCTGGCCGCCAAGCAGCTGGTGAATAGGGCTAAAAGCAAACTGTGGCTTAGCTAAAAAAAGTTGAGCTGCGCGTAGTCGGGTTTGGAAGCTGGGAAAAGTGCCTGCGTTTGCGCTCGACGCTTTTTGGACGCCGGCGATAATGTGCAAAGATGCTGCGCATGCCAGCTGCCCGCGGTCTTACAAGATCGCATCGCATAACACACACGCACCATATGGCTCTTATCTCGTTAAACAGAAACTAATTTCACATTCTTAATATTGAATGTCAATTCGAATCTTCTTCGCCCTTATTGGTTGAGATAATTTTGTTAATACGAGAATCTCGCTGATAAAACAAGCCAACCAGCCGTTTGGAATTTTAAGAGGCTTTGTTTAGTGTGGTCACCAAGTCAGATAAACAATCTCGTCATAATCACAAAAAAACACACAATTGGTTTTGCGCAATGAACTAAATTTGTCGTACATCCTACACATTGGGATTAGTTATGATTATTGCTGATATACAAACTCCAAAATTAGCATCACTCGTCGGGACTAACCTTGTGTTTTCGTCCCACGCTCAGGCGGCCTATCACCTTACAGCAACAAAATAGCTAAAAAGCGCAAAATAACCATCAAAATTGCCAGTTTAAAATTGCCTCGCGTGCCATAGCGGTACACAACAACTAAATTGCTTCGTCAAACCGCCAAATTTAAATCGAAATCGAGGGCCAGCCTTTGTCACACGTTAATGAAAGATATTTAACCCTATTCGAGCGATGATTGCGTGAATCGCTGGGTCACCCCACCTTGTAATTGGTTGCCCCGTAACGTAGCTAACCTGTAATTAAAGACGGTTGCGTCCGGTTCAGAGTACATGCGGACAAAAAAGAAAACTATCCAGCATTGAAATTATGAATCACGCGGGTTGAGTCATGCCGATGAGTTGTCGTATTATCTGCGGATCAATGCTGACCCAGAAAACCAAAAATCCATCGCCAAAGTATGGCAAGTGTAAATACAGAAATGACACGCTTTGTAGAGTGGCAAGTCTCTGGGGTTACGCTAACGAGTAATGGTGCGAGTATCTGCGTCGTCAACCTAAGATTCTGACATAAAGTTGGCAAGGCTACTCGCAAAAAAGTACAAATACACACTCGGCGGAAGAAACATTCATTACCTAAATATCCAAAACATTGACTTTTTATAGCGTTTTTGTCACGTGCCTATTACATAGCAACGGTTTTGCCAGTCTTTTTTTGTCCAATCTTCTTCCGGTTTTTGCCTTATTTTCGGTTCTCCCTCAAGAAAATGGTTTTGAACTTTGTGTGGAGCGTTTCTCCCAACCCCGGTCTTCGCGTTCGCTATTGACCCGCACTTCTGCAAATCCGTTGTTTTGACGCGCGCCACCAGAGGATTAAATCGCAACGTCAACAAGAAAAATCCGGATTCACGTTGAAGTTTAAACATACGGAACTTCCGCAAACCTCAGGCTCTATACACCTGCTTGGCTGGTAATTATACGAAATCGTGATAAATGCAGTCTCTCTGCAGATCGGAAGGTTTGGAAATAAATTTCTAACGCTGAAACATAATTTCGAATCGTGATCCATTTAAAATTCGGTTAAGTTTTTCGCAGTCACATAGCAGTATGTTATAAACGCTAACGTAGAAAATATGTTGACCCGGGAATTGCACTTTGGCTTTGTCATACATACATTTAGAAAACCGCAGTTATTGCGCCTATAAGCAGTAACTATTGACAGAAAATAATTTACCCATGTGGCCAGCCGAGTTTTCTTTGAAAATGTTTCCTAAGATTGCGCCAAAGCGTTTGCCCGCTTTTTGCAGCCAGTTCACAAGCCAACACCACTTCACCCTATTTCCGGGTGTCACAATCTGCACCAAACGGAAATGGTGGAAACCTAATAAGTCGTGAAGCTCGTAATTCCAAACATGATCTTTCACGGAAGGTCACGCCGACTTCGGTAACGACACGATTTTCCAGAAAAACGTTAACCGCAAGAAGCCAATTTTCGACGTAAATGCCGGTGGGCAATGCTGTGTTGTTGACTTGCGAAGCAATGTTAGCAGAAACCACTTTCTGGGCATTGTTTTGATTTTCAGATTGCGTCTGTATCAATAAAACGCAAAAGAGTAATTGTGGTAATTGTAAGAAAATAACTGGTGTGTGCATGTGAACGGGCCAAGAAACAATTGTTGGAAACGTACCAAAACAAATTTCCAAACCCCCAAAAAATATGCATTTCAGTTCAGTGTAATCACTTGCACAAAAAATCGATCTGGAGCACAAATTAGGCAACTTATGTAACAGTAAAACCCTTTGAGGAAATGAAGTGTAAGTCTAATTTCAAACCGCTACACACGGAAAAATTTTACTGCACGTTGTAAAGAGACCTCAACTATACATTTGGTGAAATCCCGGTAAAGGTCAATCTAAGGACAGGCACACGCTTTTCGTATCGGGAAATTAGATTTATCTGCGCAAAATTCCATACAGGCTCTGTGGTTGAAACTGCTGATGCCTGCAAGAAGGAAAAGCACGCACATGACACTCACGTCGTGCAAACTGACACTGATCTACCACGACCGACGACTTAAATGACACGCAACTGCTTCACGGTGCTTCCTGGAGCAGTCGTGGTATAGTTCCAGTTTAAAGGATGCTTTTCCCATGAGCGAGCGGGGTTTTCACGCCATCGTGGATGAGCAGAAACAAGATTTCGACGGGCTTGTGTCGTGCTCATGTTACTTCATTTGTTTGGTTTTATCCATATGCCTTATGCTTAGAATGAGCCCGTTGGGAAAGTTTATGCTTCGTAATAGGTTTTGTTTAAATATTTCATACTTAATGGTTTTGGTGACTTTTGACTCAACCCATCGAGATTCACGAAAGTTGTGGTGTGGACACATTTTCTGCTTGGGGATACACAAGAAACCGAGTCGAATTGCGAACCCAAGACCTTGTAAAGTTGTAAATACAAGGCTTTTGCGTGGCTTGTTAGTTAAACCATCGGTTTTTACTGGATCTGGGCGGTTTCGCCGTTTTGTTGATGGGAGAAACATGATTGCCACTCAAAACCTAATGGATGGCTGCATAAATGTTCACCAACCAGACAGTTACACCTGGGAAAATGGAAAGTCCCGTTAAAATCTTGTTTTGGGCAAATTTGGCCAATTGCGCTGAAGATTGTGCAAAGATGTGGTTAAAAGCTTAATTACCGCTGCAAACAGAAGTGCTTCATTTTGCCCGTCGAACAATTGCATCGCGCTTGACCTCGCCTCATGAGCTTACCCGCCAATTTGTGTCCGCCGATGGCGCGAAATCTAGAACCACGTGACCAACATTAAGCGTTTTGCATCAAGTGTCCTTGACCTTAAGTGGGACCCATCTTCGGCGTGACGCATACAAAGCTCGTGTTTTTGTTTTCACTGGGGAGCGTATGAGGGCCCAGTGCGTATGTTGCCGCACTTGACCTTGCGTGTTTACTTGCACGTGAAAAGTTTTTGCGTTGTTTTGTTCGGGGGATAGAATAAGCAAAGTATGTTCTCCTGCTGTTTCTAGAAATGTGGGAGGTTTTGTCATGTTTTGTTAATGTGTAATAATAAAATGTTTTCGCTTTTTTGTTAAACACTGTGACCCAAAGAAAAAGTGTTAAGAGTTATTGACGTAACGTATGATTTTCCTGTAAAAATGATTTTATTCTCGTCATAAGATCGACTTCAAATTATATGACGTTATACGCCACTCTTCTTCGGCATTGGAGAAGAAAGGGCTTCATGCAGTCAACCATGGAAACATTACGAAAGTCGTGCGATGTCATGACGTACATTATAACCAAGCTCTTTGCCAGTTGGTCAGTACGATCGTTACAGTTCATTGCAGTAATCTCTTTTGGTAACCGACGTTTAGGGAACATGTTAACGGGTCAAAACGACACATTCTCGGGGTTTTAGGAGGTCGACAGTCACGCACCGCTGAATCGGTTTCCTTTCGGTGTGGAGTCGTGCATGTCGGTGGTTTTATTTTTACCAGTTCAAGTGTCAATTTCGGCCGAATCCTGACACAGGCTTTTTGGCTGTCGCTCCATCACGAACCACTTAAAGGGCCTGGACACTTTTCTCGCAGCCACGGCTCGTCCTAAAAATGGCCCAAATCCAACCTGTCAAACTTAATGAGATAATTGTCGCCGCGGATAGGTAAGCTTGCCAACTGGCTCGCGTTAACACTTCTGCTACGCCCATTGTGGGTTCTGAAACACAACCAAAACAGGCATTCGCCATCGTTCAGTATTGTACATGCATTGCCATCGAGTTTGCTCAGCATTTAGAGGCGGGAATTGGGAAAAGCAAAGAAAAGAATGCGCGGTTGGAAAGTAACTGGTGTGAAGAGAGGAGTGGTGACGGCAATTTTTTAAAAGCTGGATTTGTGGTTTGTTTTAGGAGTGCGTCGCATCGACATACTTCTTGTTGCTCTATTTACCAAACGACTAACAACAAACTCAAGTTTGCAACGGTGGTGCAGAGACATCACCATAGCAACCGCACTCCCGCCAATTAAACTTCCTTGCAAAGAATTAAAACCGCTCCGAAAATAGGCCGCGCGTTCCAGCGCAATTAGTCACTGTGCCGGCCTTCTTTTCGCGTTAGCGGTTCAAGTTGCTTGACATTTCGTCCGGCGAACACTCGGCAATTAAGGAAGTGTCCAATTTGAAACTTTACCGCCCAGCTTGCCACTTAAACCACCAAACCGCCGCAAAAAGAATCACATGCGAGGTGTGAGCTACTTTTGCAACGAAAGATTTAATTTGTGATTGGATAAATGTCTTGTATACCAACAGGTAAATTTACTCATAACCATCCGAAACCAAGTCTTGGTCAGTCATGCTGTTCTACGGGACGCACTCTACCGGAATATGTAAAAACTTACCAAAGAAAAATCAAATAAATCTCACTTGTGAGGTAAAAAAATATTACTCTCAGTGGGTATTGAAACCTCAACAGCGGCATATCCGTCCTTGAGCGCTTTTGTTTGGATTTATTTACCCGTTTTCGTCACACTGTATTATCAAATCATAGGAAGCAATGGCACGCTGTGATTGGTCGTAATTTAACCCAATTTGAAATATATTACCATTTGGAAATATGCCCTAAGGGGCCAGACGAGTGCGCATCGAAACGAACCGTCCTCACCTCGCGTTTTACTGGTTCCGTCGCGCGACGACGTAAATCAATGGGACCTTTGTGGCCCCGTCGGTAACGAGCGATTCAGCTAGCGATTGGAATCAAATTACAGCTGGTGATTTGTCCCCGTCGACATCGGTTAATGCAAAGCGTACGTGCCGGACAAATCGCCTTGCTCGCATTGGACGTAACAAGACACAGGCTGTTGATTGTCGAATGATGAAAACCTTTCACCTGTTGCTCCAGTTTCCCAAAGGAAAATGACTCGATCTGCGGAAATTAGGCCACTCTATAGCTCGGCCGTTTGAAGTCCAATCCCTGGGCTGTTTATTGGATCGTCGGGCTAGGATTGATGGCCTAATATCTGCCCAAAATTACACTGTCGGTTGTTGACGATTTTTTGCCCGGGNATGAAAACCTTTCACATGTTGCTCCAGTTTCCCAATGGAAAATGACTCGATCTGCGGAAATTAGGCCACTCTATAGCTCGGCCGTTTGAAGTCCAATCCCTGGGCTGTTTATTGGATCGTCGGGCTAGGATTGATGGCCTAATATCTGCCCAAAATTACACTGTCGGTTGTTGACGATTTTTTGCCCGGGGACATATTGATAAGAGCTCAGTTTTGGATTTTTGCCTTCGGTAATCAGATTAGCCTACAGATGAAAGTGACACGCTGGTAGATGTGTCTGCAGTAATGAGCTATATTTACATGATGATAATATGGTTGTGCCTGCATTTCGTTCTCATTTGTCTGTGTAAATAAAGTCGATGACGTTTAGTACTGTAAGTCGCCTTTGGTACAAGCATTTATCCGTACGTGTAAATACCCACCTTTACGACTGGTATCCAATCTGTAAAATGCATCTTCAAAATATTGAAACGACACGCAAGACTATTTTCTTAAAAAAGTTATTGTCGCGCGTTCATGTCCTATTGATTTTTCATTAATATAGTTTTAAAGTCGACAGCCGTGGTTTCATCTCGATGCCAATGTTATGTAGTTAAGGGCAGTGTTTTTGTTTAGACACGTTAAAAGCCAAGCCATCTTTTATTTGAAGAAATTTTTTGACACATAACTCTAAGGATGTTGCAAAAAGTATGAATCCTAGAAACAAAACGAATTTCCAAGCACATGCTCAATTATTGACATCAAATAAAAAGAGTCTATTACCCCTGTATCAGGAAGCTCAACATACCATCGTGGCCGACTGACCGGCAATCACGCCCTTAAGAGCCCATCACAGGCCCTCGTCACAGGAGAAATAGTCACTCGGGTTGACTCTCTTCTTTTAATCACAATTCCTGTGATTTTTGCGTCACACCCTGAAAATTCTTGACTGTCCAGGTGTTCATGTGATAAAACATGAGACCTGTTTAGCACTTTAGGCCGATAAGAGGCACTAGATGGCACCAATTGACTATACACACCTGGATTCTTTAAATCTATGACAGTGTTACACAGGTCTGAAAAGGCACATTTTTATGCTTGTTGCTGGTTGGAAGTGCGTTATTTGCAGACAATCATCACCACAGCGTCAAGTCCGTTAACTAATAGAAATCAATGACAGGAAGATAGGCGTTCTGTAATATCTGTTGTCGCTATTGCAAATACTGTAACTCCATCACAATGGGCCTGGTAGCCTGAAAATTGAACACATACAATCTGAAAGGCGTAAAACATTATCCCTTTGCTGGTTCCATTATGTTGGCCTTGAGAGAAATGATGAAAGCTTATTTCAACATTAACTGGGTGTCGTTTGTGACAAGTAACGTGCCATTTCTGGCCAATAAACACAAAAGACAACTAACTACTGAATTACACTATATCTGGGTCAAGCTATTAAGTTACAGCCGCCTTCTCGAAACGTAACCCAAACGTTGCATCGCACAATCACCCACTCAACCGGTGCCGACCCAATTGGACACATAGTTCCGGAAAAAACATAAATAACCGAAGGGTTCGTCCGGCAGGCGGCCTATATTTGTGAAGACAGGCAAACAAACCCTAGGCACTCAAGTGTCCCATTGACCGGCTTTTAAATCGCTTGTAATTGTGTCGGTAAGTCGGGCAAAGCTCGACGCGAAAAGGAACTCAATTGACGCCCCTTTGCCGACCCCTCAAAGAGTCGCATATGTAAGTTTCGCTTTTGACATGGCCAGGGCCCGTTTCCGCCTACCGAGCACCATTCATCGGCCGCGTTGCCCCGGCTAATGCGCCTCAACAGGTAAACATATGTCAGCAAACTTGTTAAGCGACGTGGCAACAGCTTCAAAGCGGCGAGAAATTGCTACAAAGTGCGACTTAACCCCAATATGCTCGAACCCGTTGATGCTCGCTTTTATGAGAGCGCTTTACAAGTTGGGGTTGTAGGAACTGACTTTAAATATAGGTTTATGTGATCTTACATCAAAGTCGCTGGTCTGTACGCCCGGGTACGAGATGTCGTCAGTGTGGTTGCAAAGCAATCAACACCTTTATGTCCAAATTTGTCAACTTAACCTCTTTTGCACGCAGAGACGAAACAGCAATACGTTAATATGCATATAACGCCAAATACTGCACAGTAACACTGTTGCAATTGATGCGGCCTCCACAACAGCCACGATACGATGCAACAAAGTATTATGACAGGTATGCTTAGTCCAACGACTATTTCAACACACTGAAATACTATATTACTGAACGTGGTGGAAAAATACCTCTTGAAATGCACGTTTAGGCAAAGGAAAGCAACGTAGACAAGGTCATTAATAAGATTGTGAACAAAGCAGCTGACTCTACCCATGAAAGAGGCTGCATTGCAGTTTCTCATCAATTGGTTTCGATGTGCAACTTTGCCGATCACCAGTAAGGTAAAGTTTCAACCAATATACTGTTCATCAATTATCTCTCCAGCACGTAGTGGGTATTTTTGCGCGCGCAGTAACTAGCCTCGGAGCAGACTGCTTCCGGGAAGCTGGGGCATCGTGTTTTCACACAGGTAGTGCCTTTCCTGTTATGATCACTCCGCCGGCAGCTTAAACACCACTGTGACGTCACAATGCCGCAATTGTAAACAAGCGTTCAAAACTCGGCTGCAGGTTCTGTGGGTTGTGCTTTGCATTGGGCCTTGTGTTTGTTTATTTACATGTAAGAGTGAGCTATTTATTGCGGCCGCCCTGTCTTGAAACTGTTTACTGTTTACAAAAAATAGACGCATAACGAAACAGCAACAAAATCAAAATAAATTAAAAATTGCTGGTACTGCTGTTTGGAAAACACGCTGCATTCTTTATGTACGCAATGTATTACTGATATGTCTACAAAAAGCCGACGCACCACACGCTGCACGCAAGAATAGCCTTCAAAATAATGTATATTGAACTGGTGCATTCCAATTGGAAGAATCCTATGGCACGTCTATGAGAACTGAAATTTACCTAGCAAATGATGTGCAATGCCAAAGGTCCCCGAAAATTGGGATTTTCATGCAGAATGCTACACTGAAATGCAATAATATTTGGTCTTTGTTCTACGTAGGGAACGTACGTACACGTAGGCAAGTACGTCAACCTGAGTATAATAAAACCAGTTAGGAAAAAGAGACAACAGGCCTTAACCATAGAACGTGAAAACCCATGACATTGCAGCAGCGATTTGCCTTTGTACGCACACTGACTGGCGTTTTGCGGGCACCAAACGGGAAACAAAGAAGCCGCGTCTAAATTAAGCAAGGCGGCAAACCCGCTTTGGCAGGGGCCAAAAATTCCATTGACATTAAACCTTGCTGAATCCTTATGTAATTGCGACGTTTATTTTCGCCTAGACGCGTAAGACGCCATGGCGTGATCCCGTGCCGCGGAGAAAATGCGAAAGCGGTCCCGTGCGTATAGTGACGTCCCATCGTGACGCAGAGGGCCGTTCTCCCTACCGGTATACAATGCACGGACTTGGATAGAGACGTCAAGCCGTGTGCACAACCCCGTGAGTGCAACTAACCAAATCAGCGTATATCATCGTCTCACTGCGTTTCTACACATACTGTTGGCTACACATGCATGCGTACTTTTAGTGCAATGAGCATTTGGTATTTCATATACCTGACAATATGGTGGCTTGTTTGTAGGAATTAGGTGGCCTATAGAGTTTAGCTTGGCCAATATACATGTTGCAAATACGGCCTACAGATTGCTATTATTTTAAAGTTTGCAAGTGTTTGTGTGAAAGTTTGATACACTGATACTGCATGGAAAATGTGAGTCTTGGACATTCTGTTGGAATACATACAAATGTATTTTCAGGGGTACCATTTTGCAAAAATAGCTATTTTAGAAAACCTAAACAAGCCAGAAAATGTCAAGAGCAACCTTGCCCGCTTGCGTTTCCTCTGTGGGCCCGTGCATGACCGCACTGTCACGTGACAAAGGCACTCGACTGTCAGGTCTACTTAACATAATTTGCGTCGCCAGAAAATTACGCGGAACCCACACCATCCAACCCACGCGCGTCCACCAAAAATTACGCACTTTTGCATACAAACGGGACAGTATTGGCGTGACCAGTCCGGATTTATGCGCNCAGCGTATATCATCGTCTTACTGCGTTTCTGCATATACTGTTGGCTACACATGCATGCGTACTTTTAGTGCAATGAGCGTTTGGTATTTCATGACAATATGGTGGATTGTTTGTAGGAATTAGGTGGCCTATAGAGTTTAGGCTTTCCCGACCAATCTACATGTTGCAAATACGGCCTACAGATTGCTAACATTTTAAAGTTTGCAAGTGTTTGTGTGAAATTTAAACGTGCTTATCGCACTGATACTGCATGGAAAATGTGATTCTTGGACATTCTGTTGGTATACATACAAATGTATTTCATGGGTACAATTTTGCAAAAATAGCTATTTTAGAAGACCTAAACAAGCCAGAAAATGTCAAGAGCAACCTTGCCCGCTTGCGTTTCCTCTGTGGGCCCGTGCATGACCGCACTGTCACGTGACAAAGGCACTCGACTGTCAGGTCTACTTAACATAATTTGCGTCGCCAGAAAATTACGCGGAACCCACACCATCCAACCCACGCGCGTCCACCAAAAATTACGCACTTTTGCATACAAACGGGACAGTATTGGCGTGACCAGTCCGGATTTATGCGCAATTAGTCGTGAAATGGCAAAGCGAGTGCGCATTTTTTGGACTTATTTTTAACGCAATAGTAACGCCTGGCGTAAAGCGCCGGCATCGTGCAATGATCTGTCGCCAGACGGATCCCCATTCTAAGCCAGTTGCTGTGGAAACTAAAAAGGTCAAGCGTTGACGTACCGGTTCTGGGGTTTCAATTACTGACCCCATGGGGGACCTAAAATGTTGTTTTTTCTTCAAGTTAAAGCTTGCGAGAGCTGTTGCTGGGTAATTTTTGATGCAGTTTCCGTTGTACTGCGCCTGTTATTACGTTGCGGTGGACAGGACATCTTTATGTTGGTGGGATTTTTTCCNATACGCAATACGGTTTGCTTTACCGGATGACGCCATAATGACAAAGCGATACATGTGAAACCGTCGAGGCACTCCAATTAAAACTGACGTCATAGTTTGATTGCGTCAAAAGTTTAAAGGGTTGCCAAAACTTTGGTTTTGCGGGACTCAAAAGGAAAAATGTGTGGATTTTTTTTTGCTTATTTGGACTCCAAGAAGGGGAAAAGGCAAGCGAAAAAAAATTTAAGCTTTTAGTGCGCTGTGGGCAGCCTGACTTCTCGCACGTAAAGGGCTTGGACCAAAAACCATAGAATTGGGTTGCGGCTTGAGGCGTTAAGCTAGAGTTTTATTAAGATCTGTAGCAAGTCGTTTTAAGTGATTTTTATAACGTGTGTTTCCTACAAAACAACGTAAACCTAATGTCGTGACGCAACAGCAGAAGGGTAGCTGTTTTTTGTCTACGTGTTGTTGGATGTATGTAACAATTACCGCCGTCCAACAATCTTCATAATAAGGCTAATAACGATCATGTCTGCAACGTTACATTCATTTATCTTATATTTCGGGCACTTCCCATGCCTGTTTTACTTCCGCATATTACAGCTGTGTGGTGCGACACAGCCAATACCCTTTCCTCCCCCACGTGTAACCAACACACATACGTAACAGGAAGCGGCCGCGACCATCCGCTGCACGGTGGACAATCGTTATCCGGAAGTGCGCACAGAGATTGTCACAAATATATCTGTTCATCGATGACGCTTGAGCACTGAATGACAAAACAAAGGCATCGGCCTGGATGTCCTAGTCTGGCACAGAAGGAATGGCGTGGGCTACGTGGTCAAACTAGACCATCATGCCACGACTTGGCCCAACTGCACATCGTTGTGCACCCGAGTCACCAAAACTTGGAAGAAGNGCAGTCTTAAAACTGTCTGTCAATATGATGCGGCGACATACACAGTTTTTGAAAGCTTCTTGCATGTAACCGATGTCATAGTTTTGCTAAAAAATCCAACAAATAATGTTCCTTGGGGGTGCGGAAACAAACGATTCAATACACGATTGGAGAATTTATTTCAAACTGCATTTTCTCTTAAACAGGGTTTCCCAAACTGGGTTTCGCGACGTCTGCAAAGGGTTTCACGATAAAAACAACGTAACAGTTGATAAACAAGTATCGATACCACATGGCTTTCGGGCAAATATGTGCTATAACATGTAGATTAGCAATACATTGAAAGAGTTTACAGTATAACCCCAGCCTTAACAGTTCCAACGCTATAGCTGTGCTGGTGGGGCAGATAAATTCAAGCGACATGAGTTTTAGTCCAAATTATTTTGTCGCAATCGAGAGACCGTTGTCCAAAAGAGTCTGAAACCGACTGCTCCAAAAACCGTGATGTCGTGACCACTTGAAAGGCGCGCTGGTTGAAAAAAAGAGGCAGAAAAGATCAACAGAATCTCCATCTCTTAAAATCACTTGGAGAGACGCATAACAATGCCACCAGTTACAACGATCTAAACAGAGGCGTTGCCTTTGCGGCTGGGCCTTATCATGTGTTTGATATTTGCACGCATAATAGGAGACAGATTGATAGCTACCAGCTGGGATCTGAATCTATTGTAGATTGTGCCCGATTGGTTTTATCTCTGCCGCGTTGGGCGATCTGTGTTAAGTGCTGGGCATCAGTTGGACCAGTACAACATGAAGGCCAAAGCACCCAAATTCCACTGTTTTTTTTATGGGCATCAGGTGCGCAGAAAGAAAATGTTTTGTATGCCATCCTGATAAGGTTGTAGATGAGGTTCTCCGACACTTTTTTGTTCGTTACCGATACTGTGTCATATTAAACCAATTTTAAGTCAATAACAACAAAAACACCCAAAACGGCAATGAAAAATATTTAGAAAATAGTAAATCATTTCTTAATGTACATGAAATAAAAACTCAAACAAATTGCTCTTGCGTAGCATTTTTTCGGTGCCAATAACAGGTTTGAAACAGTTCACGGAAAAACATCAGCCGTTCCCAGGAAAATTAAATGCCGCTGTTCGAGTTTGCCAGCAAACCAGAACCTGCCTCTGGTTAACGCACGCGCCCAAATAGCCGGCGGACATTCGCCTGGCGCGCAACGACAAATTAACCTCCAACAAGCGTCTGACGGATTCATGTAAAACCAATTTGATTACAAGTATCTCCGCGACGCGCGCAATCAACTGGTCACATAGCCTCTATTACCGCAAATTATGACTTGTGCCCGAGCCTACGCCGACATTCTCGTTTATGTTTTCGCGCCTGCGTTGCTCGCTTATCGCTGTTTCCATCAGTTATTGGTTGTGGGCATTTTGATGGCAATCATGTTGAGGCAGTCGTTCTGTCCGCCCCTGGGGTTGACATCAAAGAGCTTTTTGGCTACGGAGGGCGAACGCTTTGTTTTGACTGTGACGTAACACGACGGCGCGTCACCTGATCGTCGCGATCGCCATGTCTGGGTGACAAGCACCCCCCACTTACCAGCAATATTGACGTAAAGTTGTTTACATTTCGCGTAAGAATAATTTCGAGAAATGCGGGGGGAGGTTTATTGGTAGCCCGGGTTCATAGAATTTCCGATGCGAGACCGTTTTGCAACTTTACGTAATCACCACCCTATAGCCTTCGAAAAACAACTCAGTGTTGTGAAACTGCGCTGCTTTGAATATTTTTGAGTAGAGGTGAGATGGCAAGAGCAAGCAGCATTACCTCTTCAAAGGACATTTGCATATAACACGTCCAAGCGTCAAACTGGCAAGCATTACAAAAATTTTGACAATTTATTTATTTTTTTGACGACTTGACCAACGTTAGTACATCCCACCTACATACAATTGTCACCGTGGTGAAAACAAAATAAAAGATGACATCATTTTTGTTGGAATTAGAATACACAAAAAGTTTTTGACTTGATACAAAAAGCCAATTAACCTTTCGATCGTGCGGTGTCTGTACAAAGCTATGTTAAACGTGACTGCTTTTGCATACAAATTGTGTTTTGCCTGGCGCGTTATCGCCAAAACGATCTTCTCCGCGACTGGCCAATGTGTCACTAAATTTTGCCATCTGCCAGTGTTTTTTTAAGTATTGACTAGTAACAACAAATCAATTTATCAAAAACCTGATTTCATATTGTAATCAAATGGCAACACTGGTCACAGTGATACCTCAACCTTTTTTGACAATGTGTTCGTTTTGTTGAAATAACCTAAACACGTTCGGTTAGGCTAGGGATTTCTGTCATCCCAACACTGGGTTCAGCACTGACCAGGCCGCACTGGTCGATGCACCCGGAAGGGCCGAGGAAAACAAATGACGTGTTTTCAGCAAATAGTTGCGTCATCAAACGTTTGGCCAAGAGTTGCCCTTCAGGGACCAAGTCAAAGCCAAATAACTGAACCTTTAAGATATTTTTGGCCCCCTAAAAAATGTAAATTATTACCTAGTCGTGGTTGCTTGGCGCTTGGTTTCGTCCCGTGCATCTAAGCATTAACAGCCATACGGAATTGGATGTTACCTTTTCTCCCCACACGTATTGTTCCCACAAAACTCTTGGGTTAATTTGTTCGGAAGTTGTAAGAGATAAAGTTGTTTTCCATAACATTGTTTTCACAAAATTCCAAGTGCAAGAATGAGACACTTCGGCACCAAAACCATTTACGTGCGGTTGAGGAACGTCCGCCTTTGTCATTGGTTCTCCCTTGCCTGATGAAACTGCATTCCCAACCAATGGCACTGGAAAGCAGTCACAAGACAACGCTTTCGTTGTTTCGTAACAATCAGGGTGCTGATCTTGTGTGCTAGTGTGATATACGCGTAGGCTGGGAACATAGACATTCCAACCAGCAAAACTTTTGTTTAGTGTTTTGATTTTAGGATCTTGCGGAAACTTTCAGTACCTAAGGGAGGTGCAAGAGGCAGCACAGAATACCCAAAGGCCCTTCGCAAAGCGCTGACTTGGCGTGTGTCATCAAAACAACAGTTCAACCCCGTTCAGTTTGCAAAGAAGTGGCCTAATGGAGCCATCTTACTAAGCATCAGTTGCTGCTCAATTACTCATACCAACGTGGGCGCATGGAGAAAAGCTTTTCATCAAGCGTAGCATTTATTTGTGGGTGATATGTAGGTCATGTAAGCGCATATAATTATGTGTTCGTCAGGGTTTGTTATAACACATACATTTTGCCATATCAACTGGCGTTGTTTATCAACGCATTTTGTAGTGTTCCCTTTTTGCCTAGACGGTCTGGTTACATCCCCTTTTTCCGTCTTGTACCTAACCACAAATACCACTCGTATTAGATTTCGTACAGTTTTAAGTTGATAAGCAAACGCGTTGCCGGATAGCCACAAGATACCCCGGTCGCTTATCAACGGGCAATGCGAGCAAATATTGGCTAAGGCGACGCGGCGTAATTGTTTTTAACAACTGCAGTGCGACACATCCAAATACACCGTCCGAACGTGTCACTCATAATTAAGTACCCGGTATCAGCCCTGTAGCAAAGGTTTCGACTTCCCGGAAAAGTAAATAAGCTGCTTCTTTGTGCCTCGGTATGCCTGCTGGACATGTAAGAAAACAAAAAGGACAACACACTTTAGTAGCAGTCGAGTTGGAGTTGAAGTTTGAAGCTGATTGATAACTGTTTTCGTTTCCATAACAGCGGCCGGTTTCCGTCTGGTTTCATACGGAGCGGTGATAATACTAGGTTACGCTGCCACGAAATTCCGTCGCCTTTCTTTCCGTTGCTTATTCGCCCATGAGGAACTTGATCAACTATTTTTGCCCTCCCGGCGGCGCCACGCCTGAACGCCTGGCGTCAAAGGGAGTCCATTAAACTGGACACAAATAGACGCACACTTCGTAACAAATGCGGTTTATAGTTTCCCTAATCATGCTTTTTCAACAAGCCATCAAGATTTTACCGGACTTCTTCACGGAAGTCGAACCAAACACCGTTTATGGATGTAAGTAAGCCGTCCAAAGCAGTCAGCGACCTTTCGGGATTGGCAAATATCGAATTGCCTGTTTGTAGAAGATGATTCATAGGGTCCGTGAGAGCCGCCTGCTAAGAACAATGATGTGATACCTCAGTCCACCAAAACCCCGGTACCATGACCTCATAAGGAAATGTATGCCACAGTGTTGATTTACCACTGTAGGTAAATAATGACTCGTCGCAATACAACCTTCGATTTTTAACTTTGTTGAGCTCAAAATGGTAGAAAATTCAAAACAAAAGTTGGGATGTGACTGTAGAATTTTCTTTGTGGAAAGCTATGCAAATAGCTGTAATTTTAATGCACGCTCATTGCTTTAAGTGAGGTAACGAAAGTAAACGCTAATTTGGTTTTAGCCAAATTTGAATTACAATGGATTCATACACACATTTAAATATTAGCCTGATATTGCACACCAAGGACAGACAATGTGGGAAACCAAAGAGTTCTATCCCGAGTCAAACCATAAAAAGTAAGTGCAATAAGGGTTTCTCCTCCCTTGACCAGTTGACAAGACAGTGGAACAAGTTTCAGTTCTTGGCTGTAAAAACAGGGATAACTTACTGTGCTAACAAACTTATGCAACAGGCCATGCTTATCAGCATTGTCCCACAACGATGCTGACAATGGCGCGTATTCACTGGTGAAGGGTACAAAAGGTGATCTGTTGTTTGCCTTCGCCGGAACATGCTTCAAACGTCGCGCGCGCAAAAAAAACGAACGAAACGGTCTGTTCTAATCTTTACCAGCCGGTAAAAGCGCTGATAGGAAACGACAGTCAAAGGCGTTGTGTTAAAACAGACACGGCCTTTGCCTTGTGTGACTCACTAGCGCAACATTCAATGCAAGCCAGACCCCAATTGCTCATTGTGGCTTCACAGTTCCCCTATGGTTGATCTGTGGCCTGTGGCATAAAGTAGTAGTTACATCATGTACTGGATATTACAGAAAGACTTTGAGCCGAAAAAATGACAATCTTCAACCAAAGGTCAACATAGAATAACAAAGGCGGTTTCTACCTGGGTTAGAAAAATCAAAACTCTGGGTTTGTTGTATGCACAAATTTTGAAAATTTGTAGATTTAAAACCTACGACACGGGTAACACCATGGATAAAAAAAAGTCAAAAAAGTTGCACTATCTGCTAAAACATTGCCGCTTAAGCAAACGATTCAATGATTCAATCATCAGTGTGACAGCACGGTGAGTCAACTCACTACGCATTCTCAAAAGCTGGGTGTGTTTTCATGGAAACATTTTTTCAGCGATTGAATTAAGTGACATTTGGATGGCCATGCAGCGGCAAACCGTTTCCGACTCGCTTTGCGTTGAGGGGCACAGACCTTTACCCGATCTCAGTCACCGTTCGAAACAATTGCTAAGCGGTAGGCATTTGCATACATACCAGCTCTTTAACGCAAAGGGCCCGTCATGAAAACCCAACTCTTGTGCATAAAGCCAATTTATAAACACACAAACTGCTCAAGCAGTGCAATTGATTCCCCCGACCCGTTAACTAAATGAAGCAGTGTAATTGATTCCCCCCGACCCGCTAAAGTGACTCGATCGGACATTTGGCAGCGTAAGCAGATATTAAGCGCTCACTTTGCATGCTGAAATGTACTAGTCGGGTTGTAATCAGTTTAATAGCGAATAACTTGCAATCAAACAATGGAACGTAACTGTACACTTCAATTTCTACCAGGACGAATTTAACCAACACGTACAACGACGTTATTGTTGCAGCGAAAGGTTCGCGCAGAGGTCTTGTTTACTTTTGCTGGTTGTGTCCGAAGCAAATCGAAAACAATACACCGATCTGCCTGGCCGTGATTTAATTTCCTATCGTGCAATTAGTCCGTTCGCGTGCAGGCATTGATGAATTGACGAGGTGTTGACTTTTGCCTGTTACGTAAGGTCTGAAGGTGCGAAGTATTTGATTCACTGACCTAAAGCGACGGCTTTGTAACCACACTAAATCGTGCATTACGAAACGTTCATTCTTTATCGCATATAAGCCAAAGGAGATAGGTGATAGTCATCATGTCACATTTAAAATCACATGGTTTAATACCCTAAGCTCACTTGTAAATGCGCTGTAGGGGCACAATACAACCAAGTACGTAACAGCCACTTATAATCGCCGCAATAGTAAACTCCATTTACGTTTTCCTGTTTAGGTTAGGTTTCAATTTCAACTGCGGCTGCGACATTTTCTAAAAAAGACTTATCGTAACTTCAAATAGCCAGACCCAATTTGCGACAGATTTAAACGGTTTTGCGCTACCAGACAAGAAAAAAACAGCAATTCGCCAATTACAGTTATTTATGACGTCGATAATAACAACTTTATCTTGTAGGCCAGGGCGTGCTGACGACACCAAAATATCGGGTGCTCGTAAATTGAAAACAAAACGAGCAAAACCTTTAATGGGTCGATTACGGCCTATGTATGTTTACTCCCATGTCCTTTTAATTGATTGTTTTTAACGAATCAGTGATGTAATAAAAGTCGCTTAGTTGTCGCACTTTTGATGTGTGTTTTTTTTAAAACTAATTAGATTCTTACGTAACGTTTTGTTTGGGGCAACATGGTGACATGGCTCTTTTGGGAGTAGTAAAGTTGGCACTCATAAATCGAGCATGTTCTGCACAAAAAAAAGTTTAATAATTATCCCTATTTATCGTATTTCGATGCGTACGAAAATTTGGTAAAACGAATTTACAATGTGTGTGTATCGGGTAACCAGGCAGCTGAAAATGCTCATCAATACATTGAAGATGATAGAACAATAAATTTGAAACCACTTTCGTTTAGCTAAACTGAAATCTTGTGCGATTTTACTGTTTTACTGCCCTAATGGTTTTACGCTGTGTATTTATTTGTTGAGTCACTGGGATAAACGTTTTGTCAACATTGGTACCATTTGGAGTCATTCAACGCTCAGTATTTGCAACAGAGCGTACCAAGCCGGCACTGTTTACATGCGAGTCAGCAGTCCGCGCGGGCCCCGGAAACAAGCAAATGCCAGTTTCAATGGTGGCCTGCGAGTCCTTTGACGCACACGCTCTCGCCTCGCGTTGATCGTTTCCTGCTGGCCTCAGTGCAGCCTGCAGTCCAAACCTCCAACCATAACATTAATTCCGACAGCTTCCTGGAGGCTTTTAAAGGCCAAGTGCGTACCCTGGCTGTTCTTGAAATTGCAGCTGGTTACGCATGACACGTGAATTTTCGAACTATAAGATGGTTGCGTTACATTTGCCGCTATTGCACAACTCTTGCGCAACGCGGTATGTCTTGCTTTGACCGTTCGTGTTTTCGATTCGTGTCCTCCGTTGCGAAGGTTGAAAACAGGATTTCGGCATATAGAGGCAACGCACAGTGCGGGTGTCGAATTTCGTTTCAATCGCTTCTGGTGCGCGGGGCATTCGCCGAAACGCGCCCTGTTTGCCTTCCCGGCCGCCAGCGCTCAGTTTGCTTTACAATGTCTGGAAGCAGCCAATAAATTTACCCGGCAAACAGACGCATATGGCGCGTGAAAACAGATAGAAGGGCCCTCGCTAAGGTTCGGCGCCTTGAGAGTCAACCGATCAACCCGAATTCGCCGACACCTTCAACCAAATTCCGCACGGCTTCACGCGGTAAAAAAAGTCGCCGGTGGGGCGACGACGCGCCATATACAGTCCGTCACGCATCACTGGCGAGCGTGACGTCAACGCCGAAGCGTTCGCCAACTAATGCCTGGCGGCGATTTTTCACAAACGGCTGCGAAGGCTTCGCTACCTTTGGTCGGCTAACTTCTGGCTTTCCTGTCTGTCTGGCATGACTGCTCAAAGGAGGCGAGACGGTAAATCGTGAAGAACGAAGTACAAGTTTTAATGGCAGAAAAATAAAATTCTTTACAATCTCTTTCAATACTTTCCAAGCAACAAGAGTATCAGCAGCATCTGCGACGTACACTATACCCGCCGCCCGATCTAATTGGGCACAGCGGTTTTTGGAGCACTCTACGAAAATCAACGCGGCGCACACACGTATATAACACATCAACACAGACAGATACGGTTGCACAAATGGCAGCAAAATAAAAATCTACATATTTTGTGATACAGCGCTCCTGGTCGTATGCAAAAGAATAATATGTGGATAACAGTATGCACAAGGGAAGCATGGCGCCCCGCTCGTTCAGCCCGGCAGAACACGTAAAAATTGAAAAGGGAAACAACATGGTTGGCCTGGTGAACATAATTGCAAGAAAAGAAAGAACTTGTCGTCGAACTCGTTTCGGGTGTAAACAGGATTGGGAAGAACAAACAAACGTTGAAGCCAAAGAAAAGGAAATTTAGGCACTTAAGGCTGTTGTTAATTAACTGCCTCTTTAACAAGGCCGCGATGCAGTCGCATAAAGCAGGGTAGCCTACTGCTGGGTTAATTCGTACATTTGGTTTTTACAGCGCCAAAGGGGTTTGTGTTGTTGGTTTTTCTCCTCGAGGTAGACAGTGAGATATGTACGCAGTCTGAAAACGTGTGTGTGTACACGCGGCGCTCGCAGAGCGTGTGTGCTACCGCAATGCGATAGCCGTGTTTTCGGCCAAGTTCCAAAGCAGCTTTTAACCAAAAAAACGTACGCGCGACTTTATAGCAGCATTTATCGATTGGCGGTGATCTTGCCGGGCGTCGGGCTGTTCGCAGGGATTAAAAGTTAACAGAAAAACCTTGCTGTTTAGCACCGTGGGTTACCTGTTACCAGTAAAGTTAAACCTGAACTTGGAAAACGCGCAAGTTGTAAAACGTTGGCAATGGTTTATGGCACATTAAAAGAAGGGCAAAACGGAGCCGCAGTCATGTTTGTATGTGCATAGCTTTAGAGGCCGGGTGGAATAGCTGCCCCATTTGTCTTAATTCTATCTATCTTTAGATACTGTTAAGCCCCCCCCCCCCCCCAAAAAAAAAACACAGTGGATAAAAGTAAGGAGCAGCGGCGTTTTTTTCACGTTTTCGTTATCTGCTATGTAAAATAAAAATAAAGGGTTTCTGTAAAACAAAAAGGCTTTCCGAGCAAAAATAAGTCTGACAGTGAATGGGGAACATACATTTTTTGTCATCAACTTGCAACGCGTGGCAGAGTAAAGAGTTTAGTGAGTGCACATGATAAAACAAAGGGGGTGACTTTTGTAGAACACAAGACCTTTTTAACTCTGTGAAAAAAACGAACACAAAAAAACCTGTGAAAAAGCAGCAACGCTAACTAAAAGCATAGTCAATGAGACAACAATAAAACAGAGAATCTGCCATACAGAGAATATACAAAATATATTATTTAGTAATAAATAAAAAAATAAGAATTCGTGGGCCTGAATAAAAATTACACCCGTTGTGTGGGAGATAATAAATGAGGATTTCAAGGGCCCAGCGAGCATTTACGATTGTTTCCTACTTTAAGGCAGTGACTTTTTAGGCAATTATGTACATAAGCAGTCAACAGAACAGAATGATTGTTGCTTTTTGAGTGCCATATTAGGTAGAAGACCCTTGGTATGATTAAAAGGCAAAACAATATTGGCAATCTTGGGTGCTGGTGCAGTGGATCTGTTTACTAGACATTACCATGATACATAAATGGTGGCAGCTAGTTGCAAGAGTGTTTAGGCAATATGTGATACACATCCATACATAGCATATATGAAACGCATACCTAAATGAAAATATAATTCTTGATACAAAACATGAAATATCTGTTTATGGAATTTGTTAGGGGAAGACAACTATTACTATAGGTTTATGCATGGCAGTAAAGAACAGATATAGTATGTATAAAATATGAATGCACACACACAGGCACACACACACATAAGAACAGGCACACTATTTTAAATGAAAATAGAACTGAAACCTACCAAACATCACAATTGACGTTTTGTACAGCAGCAAACTTGCAATGAAAACAGTTTGACAGACCATTGGTCCTTACTTTTTGATCAGCAAAGCCATTGAGGCAGCTTGCTTGCAACAGGGACATGCGGCACAGGGTTGGGAAACAACCTCATTGGCACAGGTATAGCAGAAGTTGTTGTGGCCACAAGGAACAAGGGCAGCTACGACCGAGCCTTCTCCACAAATCATGCATCTCTGCGGCAAACGTTGCTTGCCAGTGGTCTCGATGGGTCGAGGGACCAAGTGACTAAGGGCGCTGACTGTCTCGATGGGAGATCCAGATGTAAGACTGTCTGTGGCTTCGCCTACAAAAAGCATTGAGTTGATCACACAACTAATCACAAGACATAACTAGAGACCCCAGGCGCACAGGGTCATATGCTTAGTATTTACCTGATGAATATCCACTTTCAATATTCAATGCTGGTGTCATGGCAAAACTGCTGAAAGGACCCAGTCCATTGATAGAAGGTAGGTCAACGCTGCTTGTCGATGAATCAACAGAGTCTGACCCAACTCTTCTTACAGGATTGTGGCCGTTGATGTTTGAGGGCATGAACGAAGGCAGTAGGGAAAAATCAGGGTCTGACAGTGTAGGAGATAGGCGTTGCAGACCATTATTTCCATACGACGATGTAGGGCTAAATCCACTGCTGGTGCTGCCTCCAGTGCTTCCGGTTGCACTGCTGCTTCTCATTGGTGTAAACGGGAATTGAGTGGCGCCATTGTTGATGTTATCTTGCTGATTATTTTGGGATCCAGTGCTCCATACGGGTGTTGCATTTAGGCCAGCTATGCTGCCCAGTACAGTGGAAGGGATGTTGTCTGCTTGTTCGAAGGCACTTGAGGAATATGGAAAGCCAGGAATGAAGTTTGGTGCAAAGGAGGAATCTGCAAGAAAACAGTATAATATTGTTTTCCCTGCACTAAACCATTATATTTAGTTTGTCACATGACTGCAAGAGGCCTTACCTAAGTTGTTGTTCATTTGGTTGGCTTGCGACATAGACAGAAGCTCTGACTGGCGGATGTTTTGAGCACCTGCATTCGATGGAATGAAGCTAGGTGCCTGTGAACGAAGAGCACTGTTCACATTGTTGGTGTCGTAAGGCATGAAGGCTGATGATGTTGAAACAAGTGTGCTGCAAAAGGCAAAATATATTGTTTAAACATGTTTTTTGTAATGAACTAAAACTACAACGAACCAAAACTACATTTTTTTAATGTAATGAACTAAAACTATAACATTTGGGGTAATTAATGCTAAAATTATACAACAACAATAAGGATTATATACCTGGTCTTGTACAATGCATTGGAAACTGAATTTGCTGCCTTGATTTGGGCTTGCAGCGGACTGCCAACTTCTGTGCCATTGTTTTTGAAGTCATCGTCCACACTGACTTGCTGTGTGCCAGTTCGTGCTGCTATGTGTGCTTCAATTTCTTCTTTAGCCTTCTCAACATTTTCAGGAAGTCCTAATTTTAAAACATAAGTTTACAACTCTGACATGAACATCACATTCATTCATTACTCTGCAAATCACGTACCTGTGACTTCAAACACAGGTTCCTTGTCACGGCTGGGCGTCACAATGTATGTGTGGGTTTGCTGCTGAATTCTTTTTATGGTAGCACCCTTTGGACCGACAACCAAGCCAACTACTCTGTATGGCACTCGAACCTGCAGTGTTTTAGTGCCTGCATTGCCATCATTAACGTTGTGTCCATTCATCAAAGCAGCATGTCTGTTTCTGGATGCTCTGCATTTTAAAACGGCAATCATTAAACCATTACTGCAGATTTGAGAACATCACAGCTAAACTGGCAAAATTAAACTTTTGAAAATGCACTTAAAGTTACATTGTACTTTAAAAATGGCCATTTACCTTATTTGGGTGAAATGCTCTGCAGCAGATTGGACTTCTCTACGGGCCATTGCAACATCTTCCTTTCGGCCAGTAACAACAAACACAGGCTCTTCACCTCTCACTGGCGTTTTAATGTAGGTGTTTGTTTTGGCACGCAGGGCCTTGATCTTGCAACCTGTGAAAAACATAAAACATTGTGAATGTTGCGCAAACATTTTTTAGGCAGTAAATCCTTACACATAAAACATAATTACACTCACGCGGCGCCCAAACAAGCAAGTTCAATTACGTACCTTGGCGTCCAACGATTTCTGCAACATGTTCAGAGCTTGGAACTGGAACACACTCTGTCATGTTCTGACTTTTTTTGTTCTTCATAGCTTCATCGAAACTCGAAGTAGATCCATCATCGTCGCAATTACCCAGCAGGCCCAGGTTCGATAATTCCAAAGCTATTTGCAAAGCGCGCTGGTCTTCTTGCGTGTTGCCGACTGTCGGTTCCGAAAAGACGGTCGGGCTTTGCATCACGACTTCTGCCTTCATTTGTCGATTTCGAGGTAATCCAAATAGGCTGTGCTGTACAGCTGTTATTGCTTTACTCTAACGATAAAATCCTGGTAAAAAGGCAATAATAATTTGGTAAGTCCTAAAAGCAGTTGCACAATCTTCGCGAAAGTCTGATGCAAACACGTTGCAATAAACGCGTACAAGTATTACAACACTAGTAATAACAGGGCACAAAAAGCTAACATATCTAAAATCTGCGGCGCTCAACTAATCAAACTTCGGTAAAACCAAGCCTTGCAAGGATAACAACCCAGCCAGACGGACAGACAGCGCAGTTCCTTTACAACAACCCACTCGTCGCGTCTCAAACACAAGTATGAGCTCCGCTTCGCTCTTTCATTCCTACTTATGACTGTGCCTCGTGCTGTCGCGCCTTTTACCCGTCCGTCGTCCAATCGCAGTCGCAAACCGACACACGTGATTCACCACCTCGCGCTGCTACCACGAGGCTGTGTGCTCCAAAGAAACAAACAAAAGGCTACCGCACGTGTAAAGCTTTTTCGCGCCACAACCAACATCACTCTTCTTTGTGTATTGTAACTATTGGTCTGAAAAATATTGCGCGCGCTGGTGATGAAGGTACGTAAGCACAAGCGCTCTCCTCGAATCGTGCTTTTACTCATCATTAAATGTACTGAACATGTACCCATAAATTCAATGCCATTTTAATTGACCTTCAGGGCAGCCATCGCTCTTTGACTAGACGCCGAGTATGCAAAATTTAACGTCGTGATTGAAGATAGTTCAAGCACTAGTAGTTCATACTGATATTAACCATTTCTTAAGGCTGGAGAATAAACAAAGGCTTATCTCTGGTGCATACGGGACTATCAATCAATATTACCTCATTTGCGCCACCACGCGGTTCAATATATCTTAATCACTGTAGTACGCCACTACATTGATCATACTTTATGATTGAACGAGCACACACCTCGAATGATTTGGTAACATTTGAGAGGTTCATTTAAAGCGCGTTTAATCCGCTGCCTTTTTTGCGGAAAGCCATGGACACGGGATTTGCCAGTGGGTGCTAATTTGTTGTTTACTTTGGTGCCCCGCAGCGGCGGTGTGGCAGAGGCGGCAACTTTATTTGGCTTGCGATCCCTGATCAGCACCACGCAGCGTTCTAAATGGCCTTGCCAGCCAGCTCGCGCCAGGCTTCTAAATTCTGTAGAAGGATAGCAACGGGATATGGCTGCAGCGCTATGGAAGGCAGCCAACTTGTTAATTGGTAACTGGATAGCCTGGCAAACCTGGGCATGGAACAAAGACGACCAGGTAATGGCCCATTTCCATTCAATTTCCCCCGTGCTCTTTATGTTGCCGGCAATTATTAGAACGGCGCCCTTTTGCAACAGCAGAATCAATGCCTCTGCATCTAAAACATAATGTTTTGCGAGCGTAGCAACAAAGGTGGGGTAACAAAACCTAAGTTTGTTAATAATATAATGGAAATAATACAGCCATTCATCAAACCGTTTTGGGTTTGTAGTATTAAATGAGATGACTGCCCAATAAAAGTGGGACATGCATCAGAACCGTTTTGACCTGCAATGCAATCTCATACACTTGTCAATGTAAGTCCCTTGTACTTTCATGCAGTGTCATTGTCTGGCCACTCGCAAGCAGCGGGAAGTATTCGAAATTCAGCGATGGCGACTTTAATGGGCCATAGAGGTCACGCCGCTAATCCTCGAAACTGCAGGTCCTGACTGCAACCGAACCACGCGGGCGCCGTTCAAAATGGGCGCGCGTCTCAGCAGGAAGAAAATGTAGATTACAGGGCAACTTCGCTGCATTCCAGCTCACAGGGCACGCCTTCTAATCAACGTGAGAAGGTAATTGAAAATGTGAACCTACGGAAACGCGGAAAGGCCTGCGTGCCAGATTTGGGCGGCGAATGTGCTGTAAGCCTCTGATAATGAAATAACTCGACCTATTTTTGCGGAGTGGTTGGAATAAATTAGGCAACGGCAAGTAATTGGACGCTGACCTAAAGGCATTCGGTTTATTACTTGTGCAGCAATTAGCGATTGCATTGGACGTTTGTTGGCAAATGCGTTAATTTTTTTCGCCGTGCAGCCGGTTTATGCGCTACATTGCAATTTAAGGTTTTATGAATCCAAAGTATATAAATGTTGTCACAGTATTTGCGGAAAGGTTTTAAATCACAATCCAGTATTCATGAGGCGAACAAGCATTCTTATTTGTCTGTTAAAAATGCTGTCATTTTTATGACCCCTTTCAAATACTGCAAGTCCCGAAAGTTGAAAAACAGTTAACAAACTGATTCACTAATGTCAGTTGTAGGTTGAACAAGTGTTATTCCCGTATATTCTTCCACCAAGTTCACGAAACAAGGTACTTTGTTGCAGTTTTATTGGAAAAGAAGGGAATAGCGATGAAACGGAAGAGGGCCGTCACCAGATAAACGAAGCGCGCTACACAAAAAAATGAACGACGCCCAAAACTAGCTGCAGCTATAAAACACAGAAAAGCCGAAGGGCGACAACAAAACGGGAAAAGGCAACGAAAAATGAGTCACTTGACATTGGTGACTCGGCAGTGAACAAAAGTTGGTTTCATCGGACCGCGTAAGAGGGGAAAATATCCGAAATACCGATTAGTAACGCCAGCTTTTGCGAAATGTGTTTTTATATTTGGTTAAGGCACGCTTAATGCCAATTTGGACCTGATAGCATTGCAGCCAAAAATCTATACCTGTATGACACAAAGAAATTAATTCGCTGGAAACAAAACAAAATGCAAAAATTGGAACTGGGAGGGGCATTATTGTGCGTTTGGGCAGCATTATTATGAGGGGTATTTGCAAACCGGCGAACTTTTAACGCGTGACAAACGATCACGAATACTACTCTTTTTGTGCGTACGTGTAGGTAAGAAGGTACTCCACTTGTCAAATGTATGTTGTTCAACTGTCAGGTTGATTTTTTGTGAACATCGCATTGCAGTGTATCCTATTACAAAAAGTCGGGCGTGTAACATCTGTACATGGGGCAAAAACGAAATGCGAACAGGAATGATATTATCGGCAAGCCTTACAAGCTTTACATCATATGAGAAACAGCTTAAAACAGGTAATTTGTAAAGTGGTTAAATTAACTGATGTATGCGTGCGGCCATGAAATGCAAGCGTACACATACACAAAGTTCATGATACGTCAATTTAATTGTCCTCGAACATAAACGGCCCATCACTGCCGTAACACAACGAAGTACGTTTTGTAAAACACCGGTGGATATGTGGCCAAAATAGTTTCATACCGTACCCTGCTAAGTTCCATAATATAACCACAAACGAAAGCGTGTCGTTAGGCAGCAATGGCAAAAAACTGAAACAAACAACGTAAAAGAATGACGAAGAATCAAGTATGTCAGGATTTGCGAAGTAAAAACCTTTGTTTCGAAAACTGTACATTCTTGTTGTACTTGTTTTGTGCACCCGCCATAACAGTTTTTTGAGAATAAACGAAATGAAACTGTTTTTCGATGTTTGTGACGATGGCTGGGTTTATATCTTCGTCAATGGCACTTGGGTTGAAGTATATCCGTCCCTACTGTACTTGTTGTTGAAATGAACGCAGCATCAATGAAAGTTCCTTGTCCATCGAACCTCGCGACAGCACATGGCAGAAAGGAATCAGAAATATGTGAATAATCTGCAAAAAACGGTTTAGATTATCATTCGTGGTTTTCACAAATAGTAAAGTGGTTAAAAACACCTTTTGCACCGCAGTTAACAAAAACATAATTTTTATGGTAACAATCTCCAGACAAATGTTCGAAAATATTGACCTTCGTAACTAAGTGTTCCTGATAAGTAAACAATTTCAAGATAATCGAAAATGTAACATTTGTGTTTGGAGCTGTACTTGAGAGCAAAACAATGCTTCAAAAACTATTTTTATTTGTCAAACTGATGATGCTTTTGCAAGTGTATTAACGTCTATAGGCGAGTGCCCAGTCGACAGGTGCGGCCGGTGCCGACGTAAAACGCATGATTATTACTCCAGACTTGCGTAAGACCAGCAGGTGCCCTTTGACAAACAAGGCGTCACGGCGGTGACGAACTGCTCACACACATCTCCCCACAGTGCGTTGCATACAAAAAACCTGGCGGCATACAGACAATAGAAGCAGGCGCCTTTGGACAAACTTTACCGGTGATAAGTTTGTTTGCTTGTGACGAGGTGTGTTGGGGGGAGGTAGCCCGCCAAACACCCATCAACCTACTTTGTGTTGACTTCTTTTGTACGGGCGGGGGTGCTTAGTAATCGTAGTTGTTCAGCGTTTGCGATGACCCACTAAGTTTATGTTAAGGTTTTATTGGTGGAACAGTGTTGATATAAGATGGGATTAAATTGTTGGGACCGTTTAATTAGATGTAAGTTAACATGGGAGTATGGGACTGGTCGCAATTTCTCGGTTGTCATCAAGCAAACGACTCACAACAGTGGTTACTCACACTGTTAAGATAACATTACACCAACTTAAAGACCAAAGGGTCTTTAAAACCCAAGACTTGTTAGTTATTACATAATTTTGATGAAACATTCACGTCTGATCGTGCTTTTGCGTAAAATACGAGATATATTACATCTGTCGAATATTGAAGCCAAAAATAATCGAAGAAACCAAAAACAAAACGGCACGGCAAAGATTTTCTCAATTCCTTAATGTCGATCCGATTCAAACGAAAAATTTTCGATTTATCAATTCAAATGAGGCGTGCACTCCAGCGCGTCCCACACAAGCCGCACAGGAAGGCATTCATCAAAAGCTCCATACCCGGCAAACTCGATCTCAATTCTGCTTTACAATCGACGTGCAGCGCGACCTCGGCGAAAACACAGGCCGCAGTTCCGCTTCTTAGGCGTGACGCGCAATCGGGGAAGCTTTTTGACAAGTTTCGACGGGTTTGGCTTAATTGCAGTCGCGGTCGGTCGCCGGGGGTCGCGGAAAATGAACGGGACCTGGTTGGCCCGGGCGCGTGTTCAGTGTAAATTGAGTCAAGCCGACGACTTCCCTTTAGCGACTTTTCAGCCGCAAAACAGAGTTGGTTGGAGGCTTGCAGTTTACACATGCGCTAGGTTTTCTCGTAAAACTGTCGACAGAACAACGGCGACGGATTTTCGTTAAAACGCATGTGAGAATAAGGGATGACGTTTTCACGAAGCCGGTACGTCAGGCCCGCGTCATAAATTAGAAACTGAATTGCATGAATTGCGTTATTGCCTGATGCCAAAACGTAGAAAAACACATTATGTCAAAAAATGGTGAGAAATCAATTGGGAAATTGAAAAATCGGTTGCAATCAACTCACCTAATCGATATGGTACGCGGATCTCACGTCATACTATTTTTACGTCACGGCATTTTAGCATTGTACTCGAGGTATAATTTACATAATTTACCATGATGCCAAATAATAAAATTATTTACATGTAGTCCTTCGCACTCCCCACGCTTACTGACCAAACACACTAACACAAGCAACGCCATCACAGAATTCCCAATGCAAACAGCTTGAAGCAACACAAATCCACTTTAGCGGCTAAACATTTTACGGAGAAACGTCACTAAAATCGTTATAAGACGTCACAATTACAAACATGACCGTGTGACTCGACGAGAAAGGGCGTGCAACGGGCAATTAGATATTAAAGGCAAAATCCACATTGGGGCATTTTTTCGGGGCCACACTACGTCAAGAAACTGATGAAATTCACCAGGGCATTCGTTCAGGGCAACATGCACCGCGACTATAGGTTGACGTACACAATAGAACTGTTTGTCGGCTCGGGACGTTTCTGTCTTATTCTGAAACCAACACGCAGAAAAAAGTCGGAAGATTGGGTTTCTTGCTAAAGTGTGACCGAGTAACCTTATGATTTGACCTTAAAATAACCTTGTCCATACATTTGTTTTTTTATTAGACAAGTTTCGGCAACCGACGCGATGACGTCAACACGTTGATGTGGGCAATGATGTCAGCTGCACGAAGAAGCGTTTGTGAAGCGAAAATTGGAAGCAAATCGCGTGCTCAACAGGAAGCACGCAGCTCGAAACTAACTCATAGAAAACTTTCTGACAAATGGAGATTACAGAAACTGTGTTTGAGAGTGGAACATGAAACGAGGGGAAAGTTCAAATGTGAATTATATGCTTGCGCACACTTGGTATTGGGATCTGCCCTGAAGCTTTCATGCAGGCCAACGATAACGGCACACTCATATCAGAGTCGTCTTTCCAAGCATTGAGTGGAAAGTTTTGAGTTTTTTGGATCGCTACACCCGTTATGGTGGTAAATAAATTTTTCGTTCGGTGCGGTACCCGTTCAAAATCCTACGTTTAAATATTTAACTACTGTGCGCAAAACCATGTCACTTGATATATACTTAACTTAACATAAAAAATATACACATGTTAAACCATAAAAATATTGGTGTGCTTGGCGAGGCCTGCTGTAAACGGTACGTAAAAGCTTTACATGAACCTCTAAAATCAGTTCGAAAAGCGTATTGGACATTACGTATATTTTGTTAAAAAAACTGTACTTCCTACAAGTTTGTTAACCTGATTGGGAACATTTAGTGGTGCATTGAAACAAACCAACTAAAAAAATGTCAGTGCTTGCCAGCGCATTATTTCAAAACCAACGGGTTTGACCAACAGGAAAACATTGCGAGAAATCATTTGAGAAATTCGGACAGCTGTTTTGGTGCCATGTCGTTTCAACATCAGATCAGCAAAAATCACAACAGTGGGTCGAATACCTCCAAACAAGCTGTAAGTTTTATCAAAGAGCGGCTGTCATAATATCTCTATGACCTGTTTTTTAAGTGTTGCTGAAACCGAGTTGGTTTTGGAGGNACGGCCAGTTGAATCGGTTTGGGGGGACTAAATGTTTACGGAAACATGTCAAAACGTTAGGACCCCCAAAATCCTACAGTATAACACGTTTTAAAGCCCATGGTTTACGATGGTTTGATCTGAAACATACTTTTAAAATGTTGAGAGCCATATGTTCAAGCAGCACAGGATGTTGCAAAGTGTTAAGTTACGTTGTGCAACGATACACCGTCAGTACTAGTTACACTTCCATTCCTTTGGCCACGAATTCGATACACCGTCTGAAGTCGCACCAACTACAACAGCAGCTTGCAACCGAAACGCTCATTTGAAATTACAAAGCCACGCTCGTGATAAAAAGCGGCTTAGTCGCTATTTTGACAACAAAGTGGGTAAAAGTATGTTAACTT